>CM070840.1:15582419-15674919 GCA_036326025.1 Chrosomus eos
TCGTAGAGATGCTAACTCAGAAACCCCCATGGGCTGAATATGAAGCAATGGCAGCCATTTTCAAGATCGCAACCCAGCCGACCAAGCCAAACCTGCCTGAGGGAGTGTCCGACGCATGCAGGGACCTCCTGCGGCAGATCTTTGTGGAAGAGAAATGGCGGCCCACTGCCGAGGGGCTTCTCAGTCACTCCTTTGTGCAGGGCAGCTTTTGATCCTACAGATCTCGGATCTCTCTGGAATCCCCAGGGAAAACCACACAATCATGCGAACAATCACCACTCTGCCTTCCAGGGTCCGGAGAAACCCACCAACCAGCCAACTAAGAACAAACTTGACCATAAAGAGGGGATGTGTATTTCAGATCTCCTCAATGCAGCTCGACAAATATCACGATAAGAGGGAAACTATGGACGGAAAAAAACGAATAGCATTTCCCGTATTGTTGATCAGAATGGTGCATAGCTCTGTCCTAAATGACACACTTGTGACTGAATTGACTCTTTTCACATTTCCAGGGTTTTCAGAAAACGGAAGTCGTCGTATAAACAGCTGGATAAACTTCTTGAGTTGTGAACGGGGGATGATAGCAAATATAATGTTTGTATTCCATTTTCCTCCAAAAGCAAAAGAAAAAAAAACTAAGAGATTAGTTTTGTTGGTCAGAAATGTGAATGATGTCAAAATTGCCATCTCTCCCTCAGCCATTGTATTAGAATCACCCTCACAGCAGTGTTAATTCATAACATATGTTGTAATTTACCGCCAAGGTAATATAACACACTGTTATAAATCTCTATTATTATTTTTAATGAAAATATGAAAAACTTACAGTCATCATCACAGTCATTCACTGCATACTATTACCCAACATCCCTTGCGACAAAGTATCGACAGTGAGAGCTGAGAGTGGGTCAATGACATAACATGGTTTTCTTGTCTAGATCCATTAATTTATTCAAAAATACATTTAAATTAATCAAATACAGCTGCCCTTATATCATAATAAAAAAATTAGTAGTTTGGCATATTTAATTATTTGATTGAATTTTAACAAATAATTAATGTTTCAAAACATCATGTGATGTGACTCTCCAAAACCTTAATAATATTTCTGATTTAATAATTTATTTATGTCTAAAACAAAAACCTTTACATAGACTTTTTTGTAAATAATCACACAAATAGTGAGTGTACACATAAATTGTTAATTTTAATTAACGTCACAATCATTAATCATGTATTTAAGGTGCGAGGAATATATATTATTTTTCATTTGATTACACCATATTACATTTTTATAGTCATTAAATTTCTTAAAAATGGTATATACGTTTTTCAAACACAATATGAAACCAGCATGAATATACAAGAGTACTTTTCTGAAAACTTACATTTTTAAACAAAATTTAAGGATTTTTCCTTTTCTTTATATGGATGCTCTGATTTGTCATTGACCCCGGTGCCATTTGGGACAGAGCCTGTGTTTTGGGATTAAACCAGCTTTGCTAGGATGCTACAATGCAGTGCCAACACTTAGTATACTGGCACAGATTGGCTCATAATGTGTCACTGGTATAAAAAAAAAAAAACTGATTACAATAGCATAGTTTACATGCATTACTGCCGGATCCCCCGATGCACTTGAAACCAGCCCAAGCGCTCTGATGCGTTACCATAGGGGTTGCTGAACAAATCACATATTGAATTTGGCACAAATGTATTTTGTCATCTTAAGGTGGCGAGAGTTAAACGTGGTCTTTTGTATAGCAGAATTCATTCGGTCATAAAAGAGATATGGCTCATATACCTGTGTATCCCTGGGCCCAATCCTGAGTGTCATCGAAAGTACATAAAAAAGACCTCATGAAGAAAATATCATGATAGTTGTACTGTACAATACTCGTTGGAGTAATTTTTTTTGTTAAGATTACTGTGTATGATGGTTAGAATCTAACCAAATGAGAATGACACAGAATAAGACGTATACAACCACCAAAGTGGTACAGTATGAGACAGAGAATTTTTTTTCATGTCTATTCAGCTAATGAAGACTGTATAAACACGTCTTTTTTATATAATGTAAAGTTTTAGTTAAAGCACTCTTTACCCAGAGTTAATCACTGTAAATACATTCTCATTGCAATCTTGGACTCATGCGTAGAGCACATAGGATAATCAGCTGAGATTCAACGAATATTTTTATACTTTTTTTTTTTTTATTCACGTTTGGAATGACAATAACGAACTTTTTGTAGTATTATAAAAATTACCCTAAAGTGTCAAAGCAATATTTTAGAGAAGACTACTACGGCTGGTGATTTAGCATTCTCGTACTGTTCGCTCAGTCAAATACAACCAAAGAGCAAGTGATATGCTTGAATTATGAATTTGGACACTGTTCAGTGTTGCTGAAACATTCTTGATTTGTAACCTATAATGGTGAGTTGTCGAGACAAACATGCAAACTTTTTTTGTTGTCATCATTATATAAATATATACACAATGTAACAAAAATATAAAATGTACATTGTTTTAAATGGCATATTATTTCGATTTTGTCCAATGTTAAACTTTCAACACTTGATACTATGATACTGTTTATGTTTTGAATTCGAGAAATTCACCAGCAGCGATTCATGTTGCAAATAGTGCCTTCTCTGATGTCCTTATTCTGAGAGGTCAGTCATTTTTAAAACATTTAACGATGGAATGTGTTTTCTGATGTCCTTCAGATGGTTGATGCTGTCAAAGACACTTTGACGCTGAAGATCTGTTACTGAAGATGATTGTATTGTAAATAGATACTGTAACGAGCTGTCATAATGTTTCATTATGTTCAAAATACCTTAGTCACAGTATATTATGATTGTGGAGAGGTCTGGGTTCCAGTGATCTCAGCTAAGAGTGAACCAGACCACACTGGTTTTTGAGGGGCTAAGAATGGAGAATTCTGTGCTGCCTCGATGAAAAAGCCTGGAAACATTTATCAGTGATTTTGTACATTTGAATAAATAAATTTATTGTCTACAACCAATTTCTGTGCCATATTGTTAGTTTATGTAATTAGGGGTTCAAGCGCGAATTTACTTTTTTAACAAAGTTGTTAAAATAATTTAGATTGATGATTCGCGCTCATGACAGGACGCCAAAACATTTGAATTAGGCAGGGTCACTTTCACTAAAATGGCTATAACTCTTAAAGGATTAGTTCACTTTTAAAAAAAACTTTTGCTGATAATTTACTCACCCCCATGTTATCCAAGATGTCCATGTCTTTCTTTCTTCAGTCGAAAAGAAATTGAGGTTTTTGATGAAAACGTTCCAGGATTTTTCTCCATATAATGGACTTCAATGGGACCCAAACGGTTCAAGGTCCAAATGACAGTTTCAGTGCAGCTGAAAAGGGCTTTAAACGATACCAGATAATATGATGACTCGCATCACAGAACAGAGCAAGGCGAGCATTTGTGCTAATAAAACTTAAACTTTTTTATTTATTTTTTAAATGACGATGGTTTCGCTAGATAGGACCCTTATTCATCGTCTGGTATCGTTTAAAGCCCTTTGAAGCTGCACTGAAACTGTCATTTGGACCTTGAACCGTTTGGGTCCCATTGAAGTCCATTATATGGAGAAAAATCCTGGAATGTTTTCATCAAAAACCTTAGAACGAAAGACATGGACATCTTGGATGACATGGGGCTGAGTAAATTATCAGCAAAAGTTTTTTTAAAGTGAACTAATCTTTTAAGAGAGCCAATGAGTGGTCCTCTGCTGCCATCTAATGGTAATTTTGTCATTCTACTCACTAATATAGTTCTTTTCACAGGTTTTGCTTTTGTATTCATTTTTAGACATTATAAAATCACTATTATAACAACATGTTTGAAACATCTTGTCACAGTTTATACATTTTTTCCCTTAGGTATCAGTTTTAAAAATTGTGCCGCATTATGGCTAATGTGAAACCTGTGACTGACCTAAGCTCTGACTAAGGTCTATGAGCAATACATTTGTTACAGTATTTATTATTTGTTAATGTGCATTAATAAAAATAACTGTTAATTGTTAGTTCCTGTTTGCTCAGGTTCATTAAATAAGCCTAATATTAAAAGATGCAACTTTTGATTTTAATAATGGATTAGTAAATGTTGCAGCATTAGCTATAATTAATAAAGCATAAGTGTTTTTCAATGTAATGAATGTTGACTAATGTTAACAAATAGAACATTATTGTTAACCATTATACTTTATATATACCAAGTATAATGGTGTTACCATTATACTTTAAATAAATATATTTATTTAAAGCGTATTCATGTTATTGACAACTGTATGCTTCATTGTGAAAAAATTTTTAAGCTTTGCATGGAAAATTCTATATAAACTCTATTTGGAGAATAAGTGTTACCATTATACTTATTCTGCGAATAGGGTTTATATAGAATTTTCCATGCAAAGCTTAAAAAAATTTTAAGCTCAAATTTCACAATGAAGCGTACAGTTGTCAATAACATTAATACGCTTTATATAAATATATTTAAAGTACATATCTGGAATTTAAATGTATGAATTTCATTGCATTTTATATAAAATGATATAAAAAGTTGCATCTGCAAATAAATGATTCTGGAGCTTTTCTCAAATCCGAGCCATTTTGGGGATTACTTATTAGCAAATGCTCTCAAATTGGGCAAATTGATTTACTTGCAAATTGCATCCAAGACATAAATGACTGGATGTCAAAAAATATTATTGATTTGATTATTGGATCAAAAGCACAGAGAGAGAAATTGACCCCTGACTACATAAACTGGGATTAAACTAGCAAAGAGACAAAAAACTAAACAAAACAAAAAACACAGGAGTTGTCATCTAATTCTTGCAATATTTTTCAGATGATAATATTCTGATTTAGTAATTGCTTTGACATGACTACTGAAATTAAGGTCTGACTCTAGAGACACACCAAGATTCCTGACTTGATTTTTAGTTGTTAGACCTCTAGAGTGAAGGTATGCATTCACCTTGAGAACTTCATCTTTGTTTCCAAACGCAATGACTTTAGTTTTGTCTTTGTTTAACTGAAGAAAGTTTTGGCACGTCCAACCATTTACTTCATCAATGCATTGGCACAGGGAGTCAATGGGGCTGTAGTCGTTAGGCGTTAGGGCTAAGTAGAGCTGTGTGTCGTCTGTGGTAAGCAATTTGGTTCTTTCTCATTATTTGGCTCATTGGGAGCATATACAGGTTGAATAGGAGTGGTGCAAGAATAGAGCCTTGGGGGACTCCGCATGTCATGGATGTCCACTCAGACTTATGATCTCCTATACTCACATAATAACCTCTCCCTTCTAAGGATGACCTGAAAACATTTTAGGAGTAGGCTATCCCAGAAAGTTTTCCACCCAGTTTTCCAGCCTGTCAAGAAGTAAGTCGTGATCGACAGTGTCAAATGCAGCACTGAGGTCGAGTATACCAGCACTGATAATTTCCCTGTATCAGTATTTAAGCGAATATCGTTTATAATCTTTATGAGCGCTGTCTCTGTCTCTGATTACACATATTAAAGTCATTACACTGGTTGTGGTTAACAGTAAGTTTTCATATTGATTTTAAAAATCTTTTATTTGTTTATAAAGAATTGCATGAATTTGCTAAAAACATCTCTCAAAAATGCTTTCAGTATATGAACCTACACTCAGATTCTTTACTTTTAACTATACCACAAAGTAGAACTAAAAGATTTGGTGATGCTGTTTTTAACCGTTGTGCTCCTCGTCTCTGGTCTGGAATAACCTTAAGGAAGATGTGCTGAAAATATTAATAGTTTTACATCTAAATTTAAAAATATATATTTAATCTGGCTTTCCTGTAATGTCTTAGAGTTTTTTAATTGTTTATTTTATTGTAGCTATTGTTTCTTTCTTGCCTGTAAAGCACTTTGAACTACATTGATTTGTTTAAAAAAGTGCCATATCAATAAAAAATTGTTTTTAACTAAAATGTCTAAGGAAAATATATAAAATGCTTCAGTTTGAAGACACTAAAAACTTTTTTATATGTATAGCCTACTATGAAAAACATTTATTATAACTATTATACTTTGTTAAATCGTGCAGACGCGTTCACATTGAAGTGTGACTTAAGAATTGTAAGAGTTGAAATATTTTTTGGTTATTGAAGGAGAGCACATGCGCTTTCAGACTGCATGTTTGGTAACCTCACCTCCTCACGCGCATGTTACCAAACGTGCTCGTCACTCTTTCTTTGCTTCTGGTCTGCATGTTCAACGTAAACACGACCGCTCGAGACTTCTTTACACTGTTACAGACCGATTGCCAGGATGTCTGCTTCTCGTACAGTCATATGTCTGCTGAGAAACGACCTGCGTCTGCATGATAACGAGGTAAATATCACACTGTAGATTGTATGTAATCTATAGGAGCATATAAGCGTCTCTTGTCTCGAGCAAACCACACTCGCGCCTAAATCCGTGTGAATAGATTTGTCCTGCTCGATATGACATGATGTCCTACTAGAGATTTAACACGTCACAACGATTCTCTTACTAATATTACTTTTTAAACACAAAACGGAACCCTTGAGAATAATAAATGGACTTTATAGGAACTGAGGCGAAATATGACCTCTCTCATTGGGTAGTTTGTCGGCTCGTCACAAGGAGGCGTGGTCACATGCTAGCGCTTGCATAAATATACATTTATATATTTATGCCGCTGTATATTTATATATTCCGCTTCGAGTGCGTGGCCGCATTATCAGATTGGCTGTGCATTGTTTTTCATATCATTTAATTATTCCATACATAAGAAATGACTCGATGGAAAAAAATAAAGCCTAGCTATATATTAAAATTTAGCCTTATTTTTTTTTGTATTAATTGTCTCACATTATCTTTAAAATTCTAATACATACAATTAATTAATAAGTAATCCAATTACTTTAATTTAATTAATTTTCTATTGAAATAGTAAAGGGATTACTAATTTTTCTGTAATTTCATTACAGTTACTTTTGAAGTAATTGCATTAAATACTGTATATAACATCATAATTGTTACAATGTATGTTTTTAATGTAACCTTCTTCCTTTACACACTTTGGTCAGTTCAAGAATAATTTATATTTATTAATATTTATATGCAAGTTTAGTCCTCAGTAGAAGTGCTAGCGTGTGACCATGCCCCTTGTGACACTTACTGACAAACTACCCAATATATTTACCTGTACATTTATATTTTGAATTAGTAAACAATTTGTAGGTCTATAAACTACACTGTTCAAATTGTATGAACTGCTCTGCTTGCTTTGACACGTTAAGCTTTGTGGGACCTATAAAAAAAAACATGACAAACCGGTTTTACTCCATTCATCCAGGTTTTTCACTGGGCTCAGAGGAATGCGGAGCACATAATCCCCCTCTACTGCTTCGACCCACGTCATTACCAGGACACCCATCACTTCAACTTCCCTAAGACTGGTCCGTTCCGTTTACTTTTCCTCCTGGACAGTGTGAAAGACCTGAGAGCAACACTGAAGAAACAGGGCAGGTGGGAATTCTCCATCACACACAGGATGTACATTCTGTCCACAAACTGATGTTTTATGCTGAATATATGTTTTTATGCCCTTGTGCAGCACGCTGTTGGTGAGGCAAGGAAAGCCGGAGGATGTTGTTGGTGATTTGATTAAACAGCTGGGTTCAGTCTCTGCTGTGGCGTTTCATGAGGAGGTGCGTTTCAGAGTGGCCACATACAGTGCTGTAAGCTGTGTATTTATTGTACAAGTTCAGTATTTGCAGTCTTTCTGTCTATTTCCTGAAGGTGGCGTCAGAGGAAAAGACTGTGGAGAAGAAGCTGAAGGACATCTGCTGCCAAAACAAAGTCAAAGTTCAGACTTTCTGGGGCTCTACACTTTACCACCGAGATGATCTGCCATTCAGGCACATTGGAGGGTAGGACAAGTGTTGCAGTGTTAAATTAATATTTTTTAATAAACAATGGATAAACAATGCAGATTTATTTTTTACAGCCATTTTTGATCATATTTACCAGGTGTGCCATTAATTCTGACCACAACTGTATATTGTCTTTTAAACTAATCTGTTCTTGTCATTAAAATAGATTTTAGTGCTGACATATATAATACAAAATAAAATAAAATATATTTTTTTTTACCAATTACTTTAGTCCATTCATGTTTGCCACTTAAACAGCTCATTTAGCAACTTCATCCTAGCTAAGCTTTGTCCTTGGAAACTTTACAGAAAAGTACTGGAAACTATTTTAATTCCACTGTTACTGTTACTTCTTTTTCTAAGACCTGATTACTAATTACAGTGTCAGTGTTAGTGCATGTGAGGTCAGCAATTTAAACATGTGACTTAATTTCCCCTGTCTTTGAAAGGTTACCTGATGTTTACACCCAGTTCAGAAAAGTGGTTGAAGGACAGGGCAGAGTGCGACCGGTCCTTTCCACCCCAGAACAGGTTAAATCTCTTCCCCTTGGACTGGAAGAGGGTCCTATTCCTACATTTGAGGGCCTGGGACAAACAGGTACCTTCATATTTAGAGTAAACTGCACCAATATCTCTAGATACAACACATCATTGTATGTGAAATATGCTGAATCATATTTCTTCTTTCTTAATATTGCAGTTTTACATGAATTGTGCTCTGATTTTCTCTCAGATGACTGAATAATCCTCAGAAGGATATTTGGAGGATAAAACTATTTATCTTATGTTGACCACAAAGAATAGCCATGATATATTTCCTATCTGTGGTTTCAGAGCCAGTGATGGACTGCCGCTCGGCCTTCCCATGTCGCGGTGGAGAGACCGAGGCTCTTGCTAGACTGAAACATTACTTCTGGGATACAGTGAGGCCTGCTCTTCCTTTTTCCTAAAAACAACTTAATTAGTGAAAGAGGGTTATTTCATGTTCTTGTTTTATCACAGAACGCCGTTGCGTCTTATAAGGAGACTCGGAATGGCATGATCGGAGTGGACTATTCTACAAAGTTTTCTCCTTGGTGAGCCTTCGAAATTATGTTTTCATAATGCATAAGCAAAGCACAGACTAATGCTGACCCTCCTTCACTTTACTTCAGGCTTGCGTTGGGCTGCATATCACCCAGGTACATCTATGACCAGATAAAGAAGTATGAGGCCGAACGAACCGCCAATCAAAGCACGTACTGGTGAGTAACTGGAATGTGTTTTCAAAGAAGATTAATTTCAGGTTTTTATGTGCAAGGATGCTAAATTTGTCTTCACCAGGGTGATATTTGAACTTCTGTGGAGAGATTACTTCAAGTTTGTGGGCTTAAAATATGGAGACAGAATATTTAATATGAATGGTAATTTGGATTTGTTTTTTAATGTTTTTGAAATAAGTTTATTATGCTCACAAAGGCTGCATTTATTTAATAAAAAATACAGTAAAAACACTATAGCAACCAAAACAGAGTAAATCACCTTTTGAAACGAGTGTATCGATTACATATATGAAAAATGTTAATAAAGATGTGACTGTTAAAGCTGCATATTCTGTATATATAAATATTCATATGTGTGTTCAAGCATATTCTACCCCTTCTGAGAGGGTATTATCCAGTGCTGGAGATACAATAAGCTAGGAGAGGTCCCAAATTCTCCTAGAGAATGCACAAATTTCGTAGTTGAATTTGAATTACCAGTCTGTTAAACTCATTTGACAAGTATAAGAAATAAACAAAAAAAAGGGTTGTTTGAGTTGAGTAATGTGCACTTTTTCCTTACTACTAGTTTTTTATTAGCTGTTTTAACCAGAACCGGAACATTTCTTACGATTCCCAACCCTACTGTTATGTGTCCCACGTTGTAAAGAGCGATACCATTGTGCAGCGTTTACTACAGTAACTTGAGTAAAGTTGATCTAGTGGATCTCTTAGTTTGTGTGATTGAGGTGGGGCTAATTTGCATATTCATGAATCTGCATATACTAAATGAAGCAAGGGTATAGAGTTAAATTCAATCTATTTTATGGCATGAATAAGTTTAACTTTAAATATGTTTTAAGGGATATAATTATTGACTATGAGGGGACTTTAAAATAGCTGTTTTCTTGTTTAACAAATTTTTAAATGTAATTTATTCCTATGATGGCAAAGCTGATTTCCTGATCAATCAATCAATATTTCTAATTATCTTCAATGTTGAAAACAGTTGTGCTGCTTAACACTTTTGTGAAAACTGTGATCACTTTTATCCAGGATTCTTTGATGAATAGAAAAAACTTATATTTGTTAACATTATAAATGGTTTACTGTTACTTTTGCTCAATTTAATGCATTCTTGCTGAAGAAAAAGTATGCTGATTTAATTTCTTGGTCAAATTCTGTCTTTTTTTATTTATTTTAAACTTTAACTGACATGAAGCTAACTAAGGAAGCCACACACAAAAAAACACACATAACAATCATAAGCATTAAAATAAAATACAAACAAATGTCCATCAGTACTTGAATAAAAGCTTTGTTGTGCCCAATTACATTCTAATATAATATTAAAATTAAATGGATGTTTAAATTATTAATATGACCATTTTTCATCCCTGATGAACTGAAGGTCTGCAAGACAAGCATGTGCCCTGGAAGACAGATATGACATGGTTCTGTGCATGGAAAGGTAATGTGTCCCTCAGAGAATCTGTTAGTATTCAAATTTTGTTCTCATTTACTCACCCTCAAGTTGTTCCAAACCTCTATAAGTTGGCCTTCTTTCCAAAAAAGAAGATATTTTGAAGAACGTTGGTATCAAACAGCTGATGGCACCTATTGACATCCATAGTATTGTTTTCCTACTATGGAAGTCGACGCCTACCGTCAAATGTTTGATTACCAACATTCTTCAAAATATCTTCTTTTGTGTTCAACAGAAGAAAGAAACTCACACAGGTTTGGAACAACTTGAAGGTGAGTAAGTGATGACAACATTTTCATTCTTGGGTGAACTATCCCTTTAATTTCGTAAATCAACTGAAGAATACACATTTCAATTTATGTTCTGTGAATTAATAGCAAGATATTTTTCACATGTGGTCCAGATGGGAAAACTGGGGTGCCGTTTGTAGACGCGAACATGAGGGAGCTTGCGCTGACAGGATTCATGTCCAACAGAGGACGTCAAAATGTGGCCAGCTTTCTGACCAAGGATTTGGGCTTAGACTGGAGACTGGGCGCTGAGTGGTTTGAGTACCTGCTGGTGAGGAACATTTGCTACTGTATATTTGATGGAGTGAGTTGATGCTTCCTGCTCTTTGCTGCCGTTTGATGCGCTATTATCTTTCATTGTCATCAGGTGGACCATGACGTCTGCAGCAACTATGGTAACTGGCTCTATAGTGCCGGAATAGGAAATGACCCGCGAGAAAACAGGAAGTTTAATATGATCAAACAAGGACTGGACTATGACAATAACGTAAGCAGTAGTTTTTACAGGTCTTTTACGGTATTAGCACATAAAACCAAAAAACACTTGCATTCTGATTCATATACTTTGTTAGTACATCTAAGCAAAACATGTAAGAGAGACTAGTTGTTTTTTACCAAGGAGTATAAAGGTCACTGTACACATATTGCACTTTTTTTTTTTACAAAGTTCTGCATACTATTGGGGTAAGTTGTCACAGTTGAACATAATTTAAACAGTAAAATAATTAAAATAAAATTCAAGGAAAACCAAAAACGAAAAGGGAAACATAAAAATATCAAACCACTGTTTTAGTCTACATAAATTGTTATTAATAAACTATTAATACAATTAATAAAAAAGATTAGTAACAATTAACAGCCTTTCGGAATGATTTAAATTGAATTAAATTACATTCAAATCTATTTAAAAAAATCAAAATAAGGTTAAACTTTATTTTAAGTTGTCCTTGTTGCAGTGTTATTATACATAATTTATAGTTATTACTATAGTAACTACATGTAACGTGTAACAAGGACACTGTAAAATAAAGTGTTACCCAATATAAAATAGGCTAAATAAACTAAATTAAAATAAAATAAAGTTTAAGAGTGCTCAAGTACATTTTTATCTAATATCAGCAAAAATAAATCAATGTTAAAATTATCATTAAAGAATAATTAACAGCTGCTTTAAATCATAAACTTATTTGAATCATATTTGTAAAGCCTGGAAACAATTAAAAAAGATAAATTACAAAATAAATTACATAAAAAGAATCTATCTAATATCAGCAAATAAAATGGATGTTTAAATGATTAAAATTATCATTAATAATGAATTAACAGCTGCCTTTATAGCCTAAACTGATTTTTATTTTATTTTATATATATTATATTTGTAAATGCACGTCCTGGCATTTTCCACTTTTAAATGCTTTTTATTGTCACTTAAGCAGGTTCTGCTATGAACGTAAGTGTAAATATAGGAAGAGGCAGTTACACATGCGTCTGAGATATTAATGCAGCATAATAAGGTATTTTTCTGTGCAAAATTGACACTAAATGTTGTATCTGTGAAGGGGGATTATGTCCGACAGTGGGTTCCAGAGCTTGGAGGTATTAAAGGTGGGGACGTGCACACGCCATGGACCCTCAGCAACTCGGCACTCTCACACGCCAAGGTTTCACTCAACGACACATACCCCTCGCCCATCGTCATCGCGCCCGAGTGGAGCCGTCATGTCAAAAACAAATCAGTACGATTATTAACTGCTGATTATTAGTGACCAGTAGGTACAAATGCAAGCTTGTGTTAAAAAAAATACATAACACAATATATTTGTGGTTTCTTTTTCAGTCTGGTCCATCATCAGCAAAAGGGAAGAAGGGCTCATCTTACACACCAAGACAACACAAAGACAGGGGCATTGACTTCTACTTCTCCAAGAAAAAGGGTTTCTGAGGATGAGATGTAGTGGATTGGTGCTTTTTCTTGAGCTGCATCACACAGAGTAGTGAGGCATCTGCTCAGGTTACAGACTGGAATGAGGAAGGGGAAATGAAAAAAAATGGTGTGGTTTTGTGTTGCTCTTTCCGAATCTGTTTCCAAATGCAGATACAGAAACTGCTGCTCACATTCTGAGGACATTATGACAAACTGTAGCTCTAATTTTCATGTGTTTGTATATATTGTATTGGATACAATATTGTATTTTTGGTTATTTTCCTAAATCTCTGCAAATGTCCTGGTTTAGGCAAGGGTGTTGAAAAGTTATACCTAAAAATAAATTTTGGGGGGGGAGTTTTGACTTTTGCATTGATTTATGATGTAAATTATAGACAAACTGTGAAAAGTTTGAATAATGTGCACATTCAGAATATTTTCTTCATTTATTCGGAAATAGGAAGTGAGAAGTGCCAACTGTTTCAGTATGGTTTTGAAAAGCAAGGCAAAAGGCTGTAAGACAGCTGTGTGCTATGTTTACTAGTTGGAGTAAGTAAAAAGTACTGCAATACTTTTCCTACATCTTTATTATGAATTTTCTTTGAGGTATGATTATGAATGTCAAATACTTTTCTTAGGGCTACTTCATTTGACGTGAACAAAATGTGCACTTTCACAAAATTTTGAAATATTCTGAAGGGGTCATCTATGTGTTATGGTTTGGTTTATTGTCACATGACAACAAATTTGCTTCCTGCATGTTGGTTGAACCACTGGAAACAAAATTGCTTTGCTTCTTCTCTTTTCTTTTTTTGTAAAATAACTATGCCAGCATTTCTTTTTTCAAGACGTTCACAGCTTGAAATTGTGTTTTTAGTGAGTGTTTTTTTTTACTCTCCAAACACTTGACCACAATAATTTGATTAAATTATCTATGTTTGGAGAATTATCTGTGTTCAATTAACTCTGAATGTTGTCTAAATTATAATAATATTATAATTTACAATAAATTGAACACAGAGAATTCATTTTTTCCCCACAACTTTCTAGCGTAAAAGTTTCGGAAATTGTCCATATTTGGTGTTTAGCGCTGTACTCTTGTAAGCAGACCTGAGATCAGTTTTTTTTGCAGATCTGTCAATGACGCACTAGATTTAACCATTCTAACAGCCGATTCTGAAACAGTCGATCCTCCCTTTTTCCGTAAACTTCCGCGCGCTCATGAGTCAATTGGCTGCACGCTTATTTCGTCATTTCTCTGACGTTTTCTAGTTTTGCGAACATTTCCTCAATCTTCACTTGTATGTAAAACATGTTGTTGTTCAGTGGACTGTCACTGCGTAGCATATCTTCGTAAGTTTTGATTTCCTTCAGTTTATCGGTCTTCAGTAAATGACACCTTAATAGGCTATATCTAGCTTTTATTTTTTAAATCACGTTCTCTTCTGTAGTTAAACGAGGATCCCAGAGGATACAAGTGCGATTTTGCCAGTAAACATGGCATCAAAGTTAAGTATAAACCACGAGGAGATTCCAGTAACAGCTTTAAACTGCAGTTTTCGAAAGAAACTGGGACTGTATTTGAATCCTCAAAACACAGTGGCAGCAGACTGGAGGACAGTCGCCGAAATGATGGACTTTACCTACCTGGAGATCAAAAATTTCGAGAAAAGAGACTATCCCTTTGAAAAGGTTTTAACGGAGTGGGAAACTCGTCCAGATGCCACAGTAGCAAATTTACTGTCGATTTTAGAAAAAGTGGAAAGGAAAGATGTTATATCAGATCTCAAAGAGATTATAGGTATGTCATCCATATTTTATTTATATTATAATATGTACTTTATGTGATATAGCTTTTTGTAATAACATATATTTACTATTATTACTGTTGCTACTAATATGTCAATCATCTAAATATATTATAAAATATTACAATTATTAACAATTAAAATGTTTGCTACTAATATTTGAAATAATTAAAACTAATTTAAGTGCTTTAGTAAATATTTTATTAATATTAGTATTGTTGTTATTATTTTATATTCCCTTATACAGAATTAACCCACAAGTAGAAAATAATGAATAAGAAACTAATGAATTATCTACTTAATAAAAGGGTTAGTTCACCCAAAAATAAAATGTATCCCATAATTTACTAACATATGTGTATAAGACATTATTCTTTCAGCTTATATTTCTGTTATTATAGAAACAGACATTATTACATGACATCTTTTGAACACAAATATGCTCAAGACCACTATTGAGAAAAGAATAACTAATGACTACCATTTTAAACATGCAATAGCATTGATTATTTTGGACAAGTAGGGAAAGTCTCCAACTAAGTGTTATTGTATCTTGTTGGTGTTTCTGCGCAGATGATGACTGCAGGAAGTATTTGGAAAGACAGCTGAGGAAGCCCGTCCAGGTTCCAGTGGTGGACAGCTGCGGGCCCCGCACAAAGGAGCGAGAAGGAATCACACTGTATGATGATCCACAAGGTGAGTTTTTCCCTTGTTCAGTCTGAAATTGAATGCACTGTGGAGTTGTTGATCAGTTTACCAAACTAATCATTGTCTTTATTGTCAACAGGACTAACACCGGAAACCTTTGATGCCTTCATCTGCTATTGTCAGAATGACTTCCAGTTTGTCCATGAGATGATCAAACAGTTGGAACAGACTGAATACAACCTGAAGCTGTGTGTATTTGACAGAGACGTCCTTCCTGGCACGTGTGTGTGGACCATCGCCAGTGAGCTCATAGAAAAAAGGTCTGTTTAGGGTTATTTTCCATCCAATGCTCAACACACACACACACACACACACACACACACACACACACACACACACACACACACACACACACACACACACACACACACACACACACACACACACACACACACACACACACACACACACACACACACACACACACACACACACACAAATAAATAATTTCTAAAACTGAATATAAATTTTTATATCGTACAGTCGTGACTTTCGTTGTTTATTTTTAATTTGTTTTAACTACGTTGCATATAATATCATATCATAGTGATTTATTGTTTATCAGCCATAACTTAATTTCAAAAATCAGCGTATCAGTATTGGCTGGAATTTTTATATTGGAGCATGCCTAGTTAATATTATTTCATAGATTTGTAAATTTCTGAAATTTCTAATATCTATTTTACATGTTTCTTGTAATCAGTTGTAATGTTTGTAATAAAAAAAATGTCCCATAGGTGTAAGAGGATGGTGGTAGTCATTTCCGATGACTATCTGGACAGTGATGCCTGTGACTTTCAGACTAAGTTTGCACTCAGCCTTTGCCCAGGTATAATATCTTTAATATTTATTTGAGTTGCATTACTGTTTTAATTACTTTAGTTAGTGAGCTTATTAGGGCCAAATGGCTTTTTGAGGCACTTAACATGTTTAAAATCTAAAATTTGAAACACAAATCAGAGTTGTCAACCATTAGGCACAGTCATGGTGGCAGACTCTCAGCACCCTTTTTTACAGGGTACATACACTTGCTGGATAAGTCAAACATACATGCACGTATGTGTATGATACTCTGTACATTTATAGTTCTCATTGAGCCAAATAACTTGTAACTAATGATTTTGTGAATGCAGAATTGTAGAAAATGTAGAATTCATGTGATTGTCATCAAATTTGAACAGCATAATGCTGAGACATTAATGATGCTAAATTGCTAATATTATTTTTATAGTCAAGTCAATTTTATTTGTATAGCACTTTTCACAAATTCACACATTAGTTGTGTCCCAAATGACTACGCACTTATACACTATGTACTCATCCGTGTAGTGTATGAATTTTATAAGGTTATCTTGGCATTCAACATAGGAGTCTGTTAGCCCCTCCCAGTCTGCTACGTAATTAAATCTGCGACAGTTGAGTGCATGAAGTGTCCAACATTCCACACTTTGTTTTTTTTAGTTAATTTAGTGCATCATCCGGGAGTTTAAAGTGTACTTTTTCTATTTGGAACTTTCAGTGTGAACACACTACTCGCACTGTTTATACTACTAAACGTCATAGAATAATGCATAAGTATGCGAATTTGGACGCACCTATTGTTTCAAAGCACCTGCACAAGAAAATCATGATTATTACTTATAATATCTTAATGGCACGCCTAAAGGTGCGGTTACATTAGTGAAATTTCAGCAAAATTTATATGCAAAAAAATGTAGAGAAGTCAGTTTCAAACCAAGCAAATTTGTTGATTTGCTGAAATTTGTTGAAAAACCAACTTTAAAATGAATGAAATCTGCATGGGGAACTTTACACCTTCACACAAAACTCCAGATCGTACTGATTCCTATTGAAATGACTGGATTTTGGCCACAACATTTTGTGGAGCAACAAAAAAATGGCCGCACCTTGATAGTTGCATTTAGCAGATTAGAGCTAGCCGATTACAGTTTACATTTTAAGATTTAATTTCTATATAGTATAAAATGCTTTATATGGCTTCTATAGTATACATCACTTTATATGGCTTATTGGTTCTGCCATAGCTAGGATATAAATTTGTGGTGAAAAAAGAAAAACAGGAAGTGTCTATTTTCTGCGTGCATTAAGTGATTTTGACCAAACTTGAGGTGAATGTTTGGACATGGAGGCTGATCACATGAACATGAAAATTGTGAGTAACGGTCACCTGGCAGCAGGCAGCAGAAAGTGTGTCACTTTCAACAGGCTTTTAAAATAGTCCTCATATATTTACCCACATAAAAGCATGTGCCCACCTTTTTTTTCCAGAGCCAACAGGTGGTGATTGAGCCCAACATTGCTGCTTACAGCTATATTTTAACCATTGAATTCTGCAGTTGTACTATATCTTTTTTTCAGCTCTTTTTTATATGATATACCGGTATTAAGAAAGCTCAATATTGTAAGCTGTGCTGAAATGCATTTCATGTCATAAAAACTGAAGGATAATGCAGCTATAAAAGCAATATAGAAATATTATTTTGGTTTTGTCTCTTCTGCAGGAGCTCGCTCTAAACGCCTAATCCCTGTTGTCTACAAAACAATGAAGAAGCCTTTTCCCAGCATTCTCCGTTTTCTGACCATCTGTGATTACACCAGACCCTGCACACAGGCTTGGTTCTGGACCCGGCTGGGCAAGGCGCTCTCACTCCCATGAACTTTTCAGTAGAAACCAGTAAAGGTTTACTATACAGTCATCACTTGGTAAAGCACACTATTCTCTATGGAGGATGGAGGGAAAATACCCTCTGTGATTTTTGCTCACGTGGAGAGTTTCTCAGACTCAGTAGTGAGTCCAGCTTATGAACATTTCAAGAAAGGTACTTTTTTTTGGTATTTACATCTGCCCTTATCAAAAGGTTGCTCAGCTTTCCAAAGCAAATCCCAAAAATTGGTAAGTTTTTTTTCTTGTCTTTTTTGTAATGTGCAGAAGTTTATCTTTTTTTTTTTTTTGTCTATGTTAAGTGTTTTTGCATGTGAAATCTGAACGAGCATAATCATCCAGCTGTTATTTCAATTTATTTCCTGTAAACTTTAATTGAAGCCTCTTGCAGTGATGGTACACTCTTTAAAATAAAGGTTACAAAAGGGAGTTTTCACAGCGATGCCATAGAAGAGCCATGTTGGGTTCCTCAAAGATACTTTCAGTCAACAGTTCTTAAAAGAAACATCTTAGTCTGAAGAACATTTTAATAATCTAAAGAACCTTTTGTGGAATGGAAAGGTTCCATGGATTTTAAAGGTTCTTCATGGAACCATCAGAGTCATTTAAGAACCTTCATTTTAACACTATATTTAGTGTTATGGGCACACAACATCATGAATACTTTTTTTGCTGTGTTGTTAATCTGTCTTTCATACTGGCAGTGTTTTGTATTATAAAATATTAATGTGAAATATATTTGTGTATATTATGCTTGTTCTGCTGCCATGAACATTATTACTCGGCATTTCACAGACTGTCACAGTCTTTATCTTGGGTACGCAGTCACGGTTGGTTAACCTTGTTTTTACTTGTTGAATGAATACCTCAGTCTTCCTCTGACGACACATGTTCATCTGCACAGAAAAGATAATGGCTTTTGATCTGTTAGATCAGACTTTATGACTATTGATTCAATTATTTTTAAATCATTTTTTTGCATAGAATTAATTTAAAAAGATTTGCTTCCTCTTTTTTCTATGTTTTAACAATTTATAAAACTGGGCTTGTATTTGTTTGTATTTTTTTTGTACATACAATAATATATATATATATATATATATATATATATATATATATATATATATATGTGTGTAATGTGTGTGTGTGGCTGCTGTGCATATTATTTGCATATAGCTTAAAAAAGCTTAATCATATTTTATATAGAAGGTCATTTATGTGTGTACAGAGTCAAGTACGTCTGTATATATCAAGTTGGCCACATTTACCACACTTCCTGTTAGTGGAAACTGTTTCTACGAAGCAGCGAGAAATACATTCTTCTGAAGCGAGTTAGAATAACCAACAAACAGGAGTAACCTCTGCAGCACACCTTACATTTCAAAAAGTTCCTTTCATGAAATCTGCGTTCCGTGTGTGTCTTAGTTAGAGGATGGGCATGTCTCCTTTTATTAGTGTATATATATATATATATATATATATATATATATATATATATATATATATATATATATATATATATATTATAATCATATCATACTAAAATTCATAGTAGTTTTTTGTTGTTTTTGCCATGTTGGACATTGGGTGCACTTATAACATAGAATGTATTAAAATATTATTGGGAATGTTGTTGTAATCAATCCTCATTTTATAGGATTTTCCTGTGTTCTCAATTTCACTTTCCATTCTAGTCTTTTGCAATATCCCTTTAATTAAAGTCAGTTGCTTTATGACATCATCATCCAGGAAGTGACACGAATTAGCCAAGTTTTTTTTTTTTAAATGGAGCTTCCTGGCATTTATTTGAAAGTCTATTGACATGACTGTACAATTTATACCCAAAGTACATTATACAGCGGTTTGAAAAAGAGCAACATCAAAGCAGCAAAATTAAAAAACACACCAGGAAACCAAATTTACAAGAAAAAAAAGAGCAAAATGTTAAACCTCTGTATTAGGTTCGATTGTGATGTTTTGTTGAATTAGTTGGTTTGTCTCACTTTAAAACATTCAACCGTCCAACATTTTAAAATGAATTTACAGAAATTAATATTAACCAATAATTTATTTGAAATCTAGATTGTCTTTGACACACTCAGCAATGCCTACATGTAGCGCTTTATTTCCATCATGTTAGGCATTCTGTTAATGTTCGTATCACTTAATAATCAAGCTATAATTAAAAGAAACGATTAAATTATTAATTATTATGGAACTCTTCTACCTTTTCAAATTAATACTTTTTGAGGAATGGCATGTGTCCCGTTGATTCCACGAGATGGCGGCATAATTAACTGTTCAAATGTACAATGCATTTTATTACCGGTACTATTTGAAGTTAAAAGTTAAATAGAGCTAGGGACGATTTTTCACCAATTATTGCAATAAATAATTGACCTTGAGCGAAAGTGTTGATCTAGGTTTTGGAGGTTATGCTTCTTGCAGTACTGTACTGACGTTTAAGTTTAGTTTAATTTTGTGTAGCCCTAAAGAACCAGTGTTCTATTATTGTGTAAACTATTATTGATTATTCTTCTTGATTAGCTTTTTAAATATTTACAAGTAACTTTAGCTTCCACCAAATAAATGATAGTTATACATTTGTTGTTTATACTGGAAAATAATAATACTAAATGGCACACATTATCGAAGTAATTTTAGCTAGTAATTTTGCCGGAATGTACATGTACAGTACAATGGTAAGTATTTTAAGTAAGATAATAGATGATGAGGGTGATTATTACACACCCAAGATGGCCGTCTATACTGCCCGTCAGTGTGTAGGAATGTGGTGGGCGGGGCTTTTGGCGCTGGTGGCAAAGTTTGGGAATGATAGAAAGGCTATTGAAGATAATCGTGGAGAGGAGCTGGAATGCTACTGCTTTGCGGATTACAGTAACATTTACACGTTGTTTTCTGCAAGCACCTAACACCAGTGCTTGGATTCATCAGGATCTAAATAAAGGTACGCAATCCTGAGACATGTCGGAGGACCTGAGCTCCCAACCCTGGTCCATCAACAAGGATGACTATGAGCTGCAGGAGGTGATCGGTGAGTGTGTACCTTATATGACAGCCGGTGAATACATAACGTTAGGTTTGTGTCTAGAACTCTTATTTGCTACAAAACGGTGCGTGAAAGTGACATGTGTTGTTGTTGTTGTTCAATGTACATTAGTTCGGCGGTTCTGTAAATATTGGGGTTAAATTGTGTATTTTAATACAATGTTTGTGGTTTTAAACTAATTAGCACTTGTTATAAGCAAATAGATTTCAACTCAAAATCTTAATTTGAGTTAAAAGCTATTGAGTTAAATAGGTGTCTCCAAAAAACTCATAACCTCCACTGTCAGTGTCACGTATGCCTCTCTCTCTCTCTCTCTCTCCTCCTCTCTCTCTCTCTCTCTCTCTCTCTCTAAACATATTTAACCGTTCAGCACCTTACTGAAATACAGTTGGTGTAGTAGATAATGAAGTTTAATGGCACTCATGTGAATGGTCGTTTGACAGAGTTTGCATGGTAGCCTAGTATTTGAAGACATCTGCCTAGCAGCAAAATTGTTCAGCAAGCGACAACGCCTCATTCTGCTGATAAGCCCGAACACGTGAAGTAACGCTTCTTAATCTTCAGTAATGACACCCTTTTTATTTCCTTCTTTAAAATTCTCACTATATTGTAGTGCACCTATTGGTTGACAGAATTGTGGTACCGCCCACTTTTACCTTTGGTTAAAAACTGCTTACTGACTAGACTAGTACACCGCGTTTGTTTACAGATGAAAGTTGAAACATTTCTAAGAGTTAGCATGGTCTGCTTAATTTAGAACCGAGTCATATGTCAGACCGGTGAGAGAACTGTACGTGTTTTTATTGTTGGTCTCAAAAACCCACAGAGAACGTCCAGCACGAGCACATGCTGTCATAAACTAGTGCGCGCGCAGACTCTATACGAACCTCTGTAACATTCCATTCATGCATGGGTCATTGCTCTACATTTACATCAGTGGAAGTAATAAATAATATCATGTGATATTTATTTATTCATGGACTAGGCCTAGATAGTGTTTTGGTTGACAATTTTGTCCTTTATATTCAGTGAATAAATAACACTAGTGGTTTGGTCTGGGGATGCATTGAACAAGATGTTTGACAGTAGGTTTCTCCGGGGATGCATTGAACAAGATGTTTGACAGTAGGTTTCTCCAACTTGTTCTGTAATAAGTGCACCATATGTGGCTTAACATTTTCCACCACCCTCTTGTCGTGTGGCCATAAAGACACTGTTATAATCTGTAACTCTTTTTGATGATCCATGACTGACCAGCGAGCAAGTTTTTACAGCCAGTCAGTAAGGTTCTCCAAATTTGCTTTCTAGGCATGATCTTCTTCCATGTGTTACTCTCTTCATTCTCTGAGCACTTTACTGTTTGATTTAGTCTCGTTACATTACAGGGTTTTAGCATGAGATTACCTCCTCTATGCACAGTCACACGAGTGCTGGAAGAGTCATCTGATACCTGACATACTTCTTTCCAGAGCTTTAGACCCCAAAGGGAGCTTTTTGCATGTTACGTGTTTTACTAGTTTCCAAAGCTGTAAAGCTCTCGCCAGAGTAACTCATAATGCAGTTCAAACTTTAACCACTTTTTTAGTATTAAATTGGTAATAAATTGCCCTCATCCTCTATTATAGTTTCATGTTTTAATAATACAAAAACAATGGATTAATAATATGCACAACTAATCACATAAAATATTGATCTATATTGATTATTGCTTGCCCTTCTCTGGAAACAGATATTTTGAAATTTGTATTAATCATATATATATATATATATATATATATATATATATATGTATTTTTTTTTTTATTAATTTAGGTTAAGAATGAATATTAAAGAAAAAAGTTTTTGAAATAATAGGAAATTTTATTTTTTATTGAAAGTGACTGTGAACATTAGGTGGTATATTATATTGATAATGGTCCAAGTGTTCATTAAAATTAAAATAGCTTTTTCTCTAAAATCACTACGCATTAGGGCCTAGTCTGTGTCTAGTCTCCTAACTCTGTGTGTGTGTGTGAGAGAGAGAAGGAGAGAATGTAAGACTGGTCAAACCTGTTACTATACCCTTTTTCATACTATGTCTTCTTTTTGACTCATCGGCTCTAAAAGTATCTCACACCTTACATGTCAACTTGTGGAAGAGGAATGTATAATCTTTCATGCTTTAGCTTACGCAGACACAAAAATTACTTTGATATCTCAGCTTCATTTTAAAAAGTATCCTTAGTCTGGACTTGTCTTTTAATAAGCCTTCTTTCTTTTTAAAACTTTTTATTGAAGTGCACCAATATAGCCTAGACCTCAAAGTTTCGGGTTTGTTTTTGTGAGCTGCAATTTCCCCAAAAGATTTAGTTATTATCCCCAAATCCCTGGTAACACCCTCTGTATGTCTCCCTGTAAGGATATGTTGTGCATGCACCTTCAGAATTGCTTCTTTGTTGTAACCTTGCATGTGACGTGACATGCTAAAACAGAAGTTCATGCTAGAGGCGAGTTTGATTGTACACCTTCTGGAGTTCAAGTTTAAGGTTGGACATCTCAAGCTTCAGTATCTTGTTATAATTTACTGTACTTTAATCGCAGTCTCGGGCGGTTACTATTCGGTCTTTAAACTCATTCCCAGGTGTCCAAGGACCGAAATAATTGAAACAGTGACATTTAATAAGCTCAAAATTCCCGTTATGGCAAGTAATTTCACTCGGTGGCCATCTTTGAAACGCCTCTTGGGCAGCTATTTTAGTCATGCTTGTACAGCTCCTATCTCTTTGAATGGGGACGCATCAAATTCTCCAAAGCTGTTCACCAGGCTTACGATTAAATTTCATATTTGAAATCACCAATGAGATCTGACAACTGTTTAATAATCATGACAAAGTCAAGTCACCTTCATTTATAAACAGTATGGATTGTTTCAAAGCAGCTTTACAGTGATAATAGAAAATAATTTGATTGATTCACTTCCGTTGTGAAAATCATTAGCCTAGTTAATAACTTAGGGGCAGCGAACACGACACTGCTCTAACAGAAAAACCCTTAACGTGCTCCGGCCGCCCATCCGCATACGTAAAACAGTGCCTGGTGTCCCAAGAGCGCACTCCCTGAAATAGGTTCATAGGTGCAAACGATTATCCGTTATCTCTGCGCAAACCTCAAAAACGCAAATCCGTGAATGTGTCAAAAAGCGTACAGGTTCCTAACCGACGACGAGGACTTGACAGAGCAGCCATCAAGTGTTAAACAGTATTCTAGGTTATTATGTGAGGACGTTTCTTGTCCAATAATTAGAATCTGCAATGTCCAAATAATTAATATCTTCAAGTAGTAGGAAATTGCTAGTCATCCAGTTTTTTTTATATCTGCTATGCATTCCGTTAATTTTGTGAATTGGGAAGTTTCATCAGGGCGTGAAGAAATATAGAGCTGAGTATCATCAGCAGCATAATAGTGAAAACTAATGCCATGCTTTCTAATGATATCTCCTAAGGGTAGCATACTGAGTGAACAGCAACGGTCCTAGTACTGAGCCTTGTGGTACACAATATTGAACATTTGATCGATAAGAACTGTGTTTTTCAGGCTGGACCAGCCAATGCGCATGTGCAGTTATAAGCACGGGTCTCAGAACACTGAGTGTTTCTATCGCAACTAGAGCTTCTAATGGCAGCTGCAGTGACGCAATGACTTTACCAATTGGGGATTTATGGGATTATTTGGAAGGCGAGACTTATTCTGCTATATTGCACTTTGCACACTTTCTCCCATAATATGAGTGCACCGTCTTTGTACATCTGAGATCTTTGTTAGTGCTTCTGAAATTGCCATTTTGACTGTATCAATAGCTATGTTTCCATTCAATGTTGGGAATTTAACTCATGCTCAAAATGGGAATATCACTTTGATGACAGAGTTTGTCCAGGCATTATTTAAATTATTTTGATTATTTGAATTGGTCATTTCAGAAATACCAATACAGCATTTCAGATGCTTTGCAACAAGATTGGTCCGCTGGTTAATCCAGTTAAGCTGTCCTCTCGCACAAATTCACATGACCTTTTTGAAATGCATTGAGGAATTTATTCGGTAAATGTGTTTCTATCGTAGTTTACACATGTTTTCTTATCGGATAAAAATGCATCTGACTCAAATTGAGCACATGCATTTTTTTTTATGCGCATTTTTAGAATTTATGCGCATCTTGGCGTTTCCATTCAGCATTGTTTTTATGCGATATCCCAAAATGCACTTAAAATTGGTGGATGGAAACATGGCTAGTAATTATTTTGTGCACACAGCGTGGACAAGCTAAAACAGGTAAACATGTCCGCTGTGTCTAGGGTTTTGTTGACAATATCGATTTCTCGATTTTAATCAAACCTCATTCTGATGATTCTAAATCTGTCTTTTAGTCAATAGCCACGTTTCCACCGCAGGAACTTTGGGGTGGTACTCTGTGTGTTTCGACCGTTTCGACCCTGTTGCGATATGCATATCGCGATATACATTTGCGATATTTCGATAATTTCGATATATTGTGCAGCGCTAGTGTTATTGATGATTACATTTGAATTGATTATTTGATTAAACTTTAATTTGGCTTCAGTTTTCAGCTAAATGAAAACAGAAATTAAAGTTTCTTCAATCATAAATCTCTTGAATCATGAATTGAGAAGTCTTGATTTACAGGATAATGTAGGCTTAATAAGCATAGACTAATAAAGGTGCCTGTTGCTCTTCTGTTGATTTATTTGGGCTCATTTTATGGTGCTAAGCATTTCTGTGTGTCTGAATCCTTGTGTAAACTGGCCAGTGGTGTTGAGCCCAGCTGGAAGCTGTAGTTGCTGACCAGAGCAGCTTTTATAAAGGCCCTGTTTTCTTGTATTCCAAGTATTGCTTCAGTTGCTTTAGAGAAATGTACTAAAAGAATGAGTGACTATTATGTGAAATAAAATAAGCACTTCGTTTTCATCAACCACCTTGTAATTATCAATAGTGCTTACTGCTTTGCAAAGCATCTCTATTATTGCTCATACTTACGGTTAGAGTTCTGAACACACCCTAACCGTAAATGTTCAGTGCATAAATCATCCTCCGCCATTGTTCTATGGACATGAATGATACCTCAAATAGATTGCAAGTCATCAGAACCTTTTCTTTGTGGATGATGAAATGAGTAGGGGAAAAAACGCATGCATTAAAGGTTGGACGAAAGACATGGGCCTTAGCCACCAGAATATTATAGTGACTGGTGAATGTTACTTTTGACTTTGACGAATGAGCAACTTGCGGAGCTTGCTAGCAACTGAACTTGATGCTTGCAAGCAACTGCTTTCTTCGCGGAAGCTTTGCATTTAAAGACCTAATAAATCTGCTTCGCGTCTGGGTCCTGATCACCCTGTCAGGGTTTATTCTGAGATACAACCTGCTGGATGTACATTATTCCTTACTTACTGGTAAATTGCAGAACCAGTTTACCGTTTAAAAAAAAAAAAATTTTAAAGGTCCCGTTCACATGATCTCTTACCGGTAATTTACCAGTAAGTTGATTTTAACCAGACTGTATGTGTAAAAGGGTTTAATGTCAGGCTTTTTTATTTACAAAATAAGCCAATTACCTGCACAAAACTACTTCCTAGGAGAACTTGGGTGGATTGTAGATGACAGTCAGGTGACTTATCTGAAACAGCTGCAAGATTAATCAACCACCCACACGATCTTATTCCTAAATGACAGCGATTCGCCAGTGTCTAGTAAACCTTTGACAAATTCACACTGAAACATTCAAATCTATGCTCGCGCTGCCACTGACCCAGATAAATCTGTTGTCATGTATAGGGACGAAACAGCTTTACAAACAGTATTTTGAACCACACAATATGGAGAAGGACTGGGATAAAAGTTTAGTTCAGATACAAACACTGACGGTAGGGATCAAAATCGAGTAATTCAATGTTTTGAAAGTAACTTGGGCTTCAAATAACAATTATATCAATTACATCATAATTGGTCTGCAATTTACTGTATACTAGATGGCGACAAGTGACTGTTAAAAGATGTATTTGTCATTGAATCATTCATCCAATAGATTTGTTCAAAAAGGTTAATTGATCTAGTAATGAAACAAATGATTCTATTTGAACAAATAGAAAAGGCAAAGAAAACTATTTTAAAGTTATCCAGAATCATGTAGAATGCATTATTGAAATTATCACTAAAAATTGGCATTTTTCCTTCATAATTTTCTAATAAATTAATTTATAACGAACTTACTGGGCATTCATCAAAATAAGTAATGCCAATGCCAGCAGAAAATGTTTCGCCAGATTCGCAAGGTTTTTCTTAAAACCCACTTTGATGTTATGAGTGTTATGATATAGGCCATGTGTGTTTAGTTTACCATCCACTTTTAGGCTGTAAACACAATGCAGTATGTAGAACAGTACGTTTCACCTCCCACTGCAGTTCTGAGAACTTGTGAGCAGCTTTAATTTCATAGAATTGAAGCTGAAGGCAGGCACATGTTCTTTCCATTAAAAGCGTGACATTAAATGGAGTTGAAATTAGTCAACGTTTCCTTTTGTCTTCCAGCCAAGGATGGGTTTGTCTGATTTGCTTCGACCACGTTACTGTTAATCACAGACAAAGATTTGTTTTAGCTGGACCCCACTGTATTAAACCATGTAGTCAAGGAGGATTTCTCGGGTACTTCTCTTATTCCACTCTCCGCTGGAGTTTGGAGCACACTCAGCTGAACCATTGTGTTGGTATCTTCCCAGGGGAATTGGAGTCTTGTTATTTTACTGATCCTAACTGGTGTTTTTTCCACCTCAGAGAGCACAGAGTCTCCTCGGATGGAGTCAGAACCGTGCTCTGTTCCTCTCAGCTTCCACAGTCCTTCACTGTTCTAGACTGGAAATGTTTGATTACTGCTGTTTGACAGTCTGAGACTGTAAGGCCAAAAAGAAGCTGTGTTTATAAATGTTGCCTTGAGTTGGAAATTCTTTTTCCCTTTTAAGAGCATATGAGTCATTAGGTGTGTTCAACTTGAAGTGGCGCTGCGCAGACCGATCGGTGTATGACCTTAGCCCTTCTTAGTGAGAGTGTGTAGTAAGAGATCATTGCCTAAGTGGTGCCTCTGTAAATTGGTACCATTGCTATATAGTAATACATAATACTCTACCAGCGCTTAAATTATATAATTATAGTTTTTGTACTGACTAATGATACCAGTCTTAAAGGAGTAGTTCACTTTTAAAAAAACTTTTGCTGATAATTTTACTCACCCCCATGTCATCCAAGATGTCCACATCTTTCTTTCTTCAGTCGAAAAGAAATGAAGGTTTCTGATGAAAACATTCCAGGATTTTCTCCATATAATGGACTTCATTGGGAGCCAAACGGTTCAAGGTCCAAAAGACAGTTTCAGTGCAGCTTCAAAGGGCTTTAAACGACTCCAGACGATGAATAAGGGTCTTATCTAGGACCCTTCGAGTCATGACTCGAAAAAAGATTTGTTAATTTTGATGAACGAGTTCGAACAGGAGAGTCACGAACGCTCATCACAGAACAGAGCAAGGCGAGCATTTGTGCTTAAAAAACTTAAACTTTGTTATTTATTTTTTAAATGAGCGATGGTTTCGCTAGATAAGACCCTTATTCATCGTCTGGTGTCGTTTAAAGCCCTTTGAAGCTGCACTGAAACTGTCATTTAGACCTTGAACCGTTTGGCTCCCAATGAAGTCCATTATATGGAGAAAATCCTGGAATGTTTTCATCAGAAACCTTAATTTCTTTTCGACTGAAGAAAGAAAGACGTGGACATCTTGGATGACATGGGGGTGAGTAAATTATCAGCAAAAGTTTTTTTAAAACTAATCCTTTAATTGCTAAAAAAAATATGGACACAAACAATCTATTAGCACTTGAGTACCGAATTAATTAAATTTTACTGCGTCTTGCAATCACTTGAATGTTTGAACTGATAAGACTTGAAGCAAATTAAGCAATACTGGCTCGATCTTTGAGATAGCTAGGTGATTATAGTTTTAGGGGGGCTGTGCCGACAGACAAAACACCTAAAAACGGTCTAGAACCGCCCCTGCGCGCTGTATAACAATGCGCCATGCTTTCGAATCACTTGTGGTACTTTGATGTGAACACACCTATTTTCTTCATGAATCTAACTACACTGGCTGTTCTGAATGCTTTTAGAGAGTATGGAAAAAGAACCAGTTCAAATGACTACCTTTCTTCATCATTCGGACTACAGTGATTGTGCTGTATGCCACTAAAAAGAACCAGTTCATATGATTAGCTTTCCTTATCAATCAGACTTCACTGGTTGAACTGTATGTTTTTGGTTCACTTCATCTTCATCAATTGGATTGTACATGTTATGTTGAAAGCTTGAATCCAGTTAAAGGATTAGGCTAGTTCACTTTTTAAAAAAAACTTTTGCTGAAAATTTACTCACCCCCATCCAAGATGTCCATGTCTTTCTTTCTTCAATCGAAAATAAATTAATGATTTTGATGAAAACATTCCAGGATTTTTCTCCATATAATGGACTTCAATGGCTACCAAACGGTTCAAGGTCCAAATGACAGTTTCAGTGCAGCTTCAAAGGGCTTTAAACGATACCAGACGATGAATAAGGGTCTTATCTAGCGAAACAATCCGTCATTTCAAAAATAAATAAAAAAGTTTAAGTTTTATTAGCACAAATGCTCGCCTTGCTCTGTTCTGTGATGCACGTTCGTGACTCTCCTGTTCGATCTCGTTCATCAAAATGAAAAAATCTTTTTTCGAGTCATTTAGTTCATTTCGTTCGTTGGATGAACTAAATGACTCGAAAAAAGACTCGTTCAAAATGAACGAATCTTTTTCCGAGTCATTTCGTTCGTTGAATGAATGAAATGACTCGAAAAAAGATTTGTTCATTTTGATGAACGAGATCGAACAGGAGAGTCACGAACGTGCATCTCAGAACAGAGCAAGGCGAGCATTTGTGCTAATAAAACGTAAACCTTTATTTATTTTTGAATTGACCGATGGTTTCGCTAGATAAGACCCTTATTCATCATCTGGTATCGTTTAAAGCCTTTTGAAGCTGCACTGAAACTGTCATTTGGACCTTGAACCGTTTGGTAGCCATTGAAGTCCATTATATGGAGAAAAATCCTGGAATGTTTTCATCAAAATCATTAATTTCTTTTCGATTGAAGAAAGAAAGACATGGACATCTTGGATGACATGGGGGTGAGTAAATTATCAGCAAAAGTTTTTTTAAAGTGCACTAATCCTTTAAAAGAACCAGTTCATATGAGTCATACATTCAGTTTCTGAATCAGGCTATAGCCTACACTGTATGGTTGCACTGTATGTTTTTAATTTAATAAATAGAACCAGTCCATATGAGTCATTTGTTCAGGAATTGGACTACACCAGTCATGCTGTATGTTAAGACATGTTTTGCTATCATTGCTGTTATTCGAATGTTTTATGAAAATCGCGCTCCCCTTTTTCTGCTACAATCTCCACCAATTGTCCAGATGTTCTTTTCCGAAATCCAATTCGCCCTTAAAGTGAATCTAACGAATTCCTGTGCATCAAGTGCTCCATCAGAGCTTTTCTCTTGTGCGAAGCTCCCTAAGTGTGACATGTCTCAGTGCGGCCCAGAATAGTGTGCGGAATGCAAGCCTAGGAAATGTAATAAAGGGCTCCTGAGAGGACAAGCTGACTCAAGGTAGCACAAACAGAGAGCTATGCATGAAGGAACACATTCACACCGCTCTGAGGGACCTCAGCCTATTTCAGATGCTGGTCTATTGGGTCGTGTATCGCAAAGAAGTCAAATTCCACACTTTGTCCTTTTATGATCGGTTGATTTGGACTTGGACACATATGGTTCAATACTTGTCTTCCAAACTTTTTGTATCCTCCCTTTTCATTTGTAAGGTGTGTGTGTGTGTGTGTGTGTGTGTGTGTGTGTGTGTGTGTGTGTGTGTGTGTGTGTGTGTGTGTGTGTGTGTGTGTGTGTGTGTGTGTGTGTGTGTGTGTGTGTGTGTGTGTGTGTGTGTGTGTGTGTGTGTGTGTGTGTGTGTGTGTGTGTGTGTGTGTGTGTGTGTGTGTGTGTGTGTGTGTGTTATTTTTCAGTCTCTAGGCACTTGTGGTCAGATCACTGTCTGTGCATCTTGGTAAACATTTGGCTGAATGAATCAAGCCGAATGAATCAAATTCTTGATTATATCTTCTTTTTCTGCGGATAATTAGGGAAGCAAGCAACTACACAACATCAGCTTGTGGTTCTTCATTTAATTTTTCTGAGGCCCGTAACATGGTAACATAATATTGAATCATTCGATTAAGAAAGCAGCAACAGGCCTCCGTAAAATCCTGTTGCTGTGGTGCAGAAGCTCTCAGTATTTTCATTTAAATCAATAGACGAGTCTGTGATTTTCGACTAGGGCGAAAACTTGAGAAAAGTAACATAACAGCACTTAATTGCACCCAACACACCTGCAATATTAACGTCTAATAACTGACCATATAAAAGTATGTCTTTGATATTCACAGGCTGTTTTCAGTACTTTATTATGCTTATATAATGAATTATCATGACTTTATTATATTTGTTATCGGGTTGCTAGGCTGCTTTTGCTGTTTTATTACTTCCCTCTGTGTGAGATTTTTGACACGTTTATTGGAGACAGAAGGAAGTTAAGAAGCATCAACAGTTAGAGAGCGCTTAAACAAGAGTATATTAAACGTTTGACTAGCCATTCAAATGTTTGGGGTTAGTACGATTTGTTTAATGTCTTTGAAAGAAGTCGCTAATGCTCACCAATGCTGTATTTATTCGATTAAAATGCATTAAAAATGCGATGTGTAATATTTTTAGTTAATACTTTTTTCTATGAGAGTTCAAAAGAACATCATTTATTAAATAGAAAACGTTTATGATATTATAAATGTCTTTACTATGACTTTTGAAATGTAATGCATCCTTGCAATATAAAAGCATTTATTTATTCATTCATGATGATCCAAAAGTTTAAAACATGACCACCTGCCTAATATGCTGTTGGTCCTCCCCAAGCTGCCAAAACAGCTGTGACCTGCTAAGGCATTGAGTCTACAAAACCCCTTAAGGTGTCCTGTGGTATCTGGCACCAAGACGTTAGCAGCAGATGCTTCATGTCCTGTAGGTTGCGAGGTGGAGCCGCTGTGAATCGAACATGTTGGTCCAGCACATCCCACGGATGTTCAATAAGATGAGATCTGGGAATTTGGAGGCCAGGGCAACACCTTGAACTCTTCATCATGTTCCTTAAACCATTCCTGAACAATGTGTGCAGTGTGGAAGGGGGCTAAAGGGGTGTACCTGGTCTGCAACAATGTTTAGGTGCCTTTGTTGCCCTTGTGCATCGAAGAGCCTTGGGTTTGTCGCCGGTTTGTGGTTGTCCCTCCTCGGACCACTGTTGGTAAATTCTCACCACTGCTGACTGCAAGCTGCTGATTATTTATCACTATCAGAATAAATTAATGGGAAATGAGAGTGCACAATTAGGCCTACATATCGATTGATGCTGATGATTATTGCCATGAAATCAAAATGGGCAATTCTTATTTTTATGGAATATTGCAGCATTTTATTAAAATGATTTATTCATGCACATATTGTTTTTAATTCTCTCTTCTCCGATGACATGTTTACTGAGATCACAGCAATAGCAAACCACAACCATCCAGTGGACAAAATCAAGTCCCACCCTACATTTGTTTTTACTAAAAACAAGAAGAAGAACAAGAAGCCGTTTCACTTGAATATACAATACAGGGAAGAAAAGACTATTTCAACTTTAATGCCAAATTTAGTACATTCTTTCCTGAATCATCGTCTGTAGGAATTTATTCTTAACCTCATGCTGTTGGCAATGATACTTAATCTTTTCATCTGGTGCACTGTGCTCTTTAATGTATAGCATAGGGTCTCAAATATAGCTCTCTGATTGATGAATGGTGAACATCCCGGGTGACCTGTACTGTAGTATTCACAGCTCGCATTGTGAGGGCCAATGCTGGGGACCAACATCCGTCTGGAGGCCAGGATGTGATTAATGGGATTGCTGTCAGCACATTTTAGTAACATTTTGGCTATACTACTTCAGCTCAGTCTCATCGTTGTGGCTCAAATTCTCCAATGACTGTGTTTGGCTGTACACAAACTAGTCAGTTCAGAAAATGAGATTTGTTGTCAGATTTGTTCTCCTAATCCATTGTGCCCTGCTGGTGCAATCAAAATGCTAAACAATGAGGTTTTTGTTATTATTAGGCCATATGGAGTTTGAGTAGTTGATTAAAGATTATTAAAAAAATTCCCTCTGCCTCATACCAGCACAATAATATATCATTTATATTCAGCTCGCAACGGAAACGTAGGTGCTTGCTGATTTACGAGGGTCTCGGGCCCCCGCAGAGTCTTGTCTTCTATTATTCAGGATGGTGGACTAGGACAACCTTGCGTTCTCCAGAAGTGTCTTGTCTGCTTTCTCTCCTGTGCCAGTCTGTGGTGCCATGAGCAAACCTCATTAAAGCACTCTGGAGATTAACCTCTGCAGTAAAGTTGAAAGCCAAGTATAGCGCTCAAATCCTTCGACTTATAGTCTGTTAGGATTTAATAGTCTTCTCGAATAAATGTCCAATGCTGCGGTGACAGAGGAATGTTTTGATTTAGCATTTAGCTGTCAGCTTTTCTTTAACACTTTCCCAGGGAGTGAGTGTAATGGCTAGAGATAGATGTTATTGTTTTTAATGAGCAATAATCATTGATTTTAATACATATTTTACATTGAATCTCCAAATTAATGTAGAAACAAAATAAAATTGGTGTTTATTTATCATTTAATATAGGCTTAAAATATATATATTTTTAAGGGAACTTAAACTTCACATTAACCCAATAAAATACATGTAGCACTTGCCTTTAATATAGTGTTGTATTGTGTATTTAATATTTAATGATGTTTCTGTCGATATCAGCTTTTTGAATAAGAGCTGTCAGTTAAATTGTTCACCTTTTTTTGCACAAAGTAAATAAAGTTATTTTTATAATCCCATTAAAGTTTCTTAAATTTGACAGATCTTCAGTTAATTAGAATGTTATTTGGATATATATCAGTTATTAAACAGTACATGGCAAATTTTCTCAAGGAAAATAAATCTCAACTTATGCTGTAAACTATACAGGGAGTCAGTTAGTACAACATTACTATAATATTGAAGGTTAAAATGAACTGAATTGTCTGCAAACACTTAAATTAAACTCAAGGAAGTTTTATAATACAGTTTTTCTCAATTGCTTAAAACACTATAACCAGGCTTTTGAACTAAAATTTCAAAACCATAATGCCATTTATCGAAAAGCACACCCATTTCACTAAACTATAAACACTATTCCCTGTTTTGACACATGAGTCAGAATTGTTGAACTGTCACTGCAAAACTCTACACACAAATCCCTTAATATTTCATTGCCTAGACCATGTGGTCATTTAGAAAGCACTAGCATTCAATATTGTTCACTCAAGTCAGCATAGTTTCAGCTCAATTAGCACACAATTACCCAGGTGAAAACACTAAGAGTCACAATTTAACACATCAATCAGAACTTTCAAGATACATAAAAGTGCCAGAGTCAGTTCATTTGAGTTTTGGAATAATGGATCCACAAAGAAATGAAGGAAGAGGTCGAGGTGGGAGCGGAAGAGGACGTGGTGAAGGAGGAGGAAGAGGATGTGGTGAAGGAGGAGGAAGAGGATGTGGTGAAGGAGGAGGAAGAGGATGTGGTGAAGGAGGAGGAAGAGGATGTGGTGAAGGAGGAGGAAGAGGATGTGGTGAAGGAGGAGGAAGAGTATGTGGTGAAGGAGGAGGGAGCGGAGGAGGAGGAAGAGGAGGACGTGGTGAAGGACGAGGTGGAGGTGGAGAGGAGGAGGAGGAGGAAGGGCAAGGAGACAAGCAGTCTCGGATGAAATTAGAGCCACTTTAGTTGACCATGTCCTTGTCCATGGCATGACTATGAGGGAGGCCTGGGCAACGAGTACAGCCTAATTTGAGTCGCTTAACCGTCGCCTCCATCATCAGAACTTTCAGGGAGGAAAACAGGTAGGTGTACTTGCAGTAAGACTGCTCTGTACAGTAACTTGTGCTGTACTCTGTGCTTTGACATCACATATACTGTTGCACTATGTAATATGTAAATACTCTAATAGAAATACATCAAATTGCCTCGCATACAGATATTTTCAGTATGTTTCCATTTTTTCCTGTAAAAAGGATGTGTGAGAGTTACAGGAAAAAAGTATCTTTTTTATAATCTTATTATTATTTTTTTTTTTGTACTGTGTAGTACATGAATGAATAAAAATGTGCATCCATTTGTTGTATCTTTTGTTCATCATGTGAAAAGGTTTGCGAGGAGGGAAACCACAAGTAACATAACTTACCAGTTTTGGTAATGTTGTTTTGAATTTATTGCACCAGTGTGTTAGACTATGTTGTAGTGTGTGTTATTTTGAGGGCTTGTGTGTCCTGTCTGAGGGCAAAGTTTGGTTTTTCAGCAAGAGTGAATGGTTTTGAGTGTAGAGCTTCATTTTGACCTGAAAATAGGTTGTTTGGGAAACTGAGTGAGACGTTATGGATTTGTGTTTACTGTTTTGAGAATACGAGGCATAGTTTCAAGAAACGTGTTTAAGCAATCGAGAAAAACTGTAATAGTTATAATACTAAATTTACAATTACATAATTATATTTCTATTCCAATTAATTTTTTGAAAAAACACACATTTAAATGTTGGTTGTCATAACTTGATATGCATTCAATATTGAAGAACATTAAAAATGATTATGAATATGGTGCAAAATGCTCCCCTCTAGAGTTAATTTTTCTAGCTGACTATCGATTTTATGGTCACTGAATATGTTTTTTCTGAGGTAGGCCTAAATGTGACATTATGTGACACATTTTTTACAAGCTGTTTTATTGACATGTGTTTCAGGGAGTGGAGCTACAGCTGTGGTCCAGGCTGCCTACTGTGGGCCCAGGAAGGAGAAGGTCGCCATCAAACGCATCAATCTGGAAAAATGTCAGACAAGCATGGATGAGCTACTGGTATTGAACTTGTTACCACATACTCAAATGACACCTTTTGTTGTTTAGTTTGTTGCGTATGAAGATACTAATGCAAGAATGGAAGTAACATGGGTCGTGAATTCCATTTCATGTCGACTTACGGTTAGAGACATTTATGGGAGTTTCACATGTTCTGCTTAAATGTATGAAACCTGTTGGACATGATCCCATCTGTGCAACATTTAAAGGCTGCATATGAGAAATACCACTCAATAAGTCATGGCTCATAAATGCCAACACCTTTTATGAGCTGACAGTGAATAATGACTATACAGGACTGATTGTAATGCATGGACACAACTTATGTCTTTGTGCAATGGGAACAGATTTTGGTCCCACTTTATATTAAGTGGCTTTAAGTACCAAGTACCATAAAAATACCAGCCTTTAATTACAGCTGTAATTATCTTATGTAATTAATTACATTTGTAATTACACAGTTGTATCTTCCCTTACACCCTAACCCACCCTTATACCTACCCAAAACACCACACCTGACCCTAACCTTACCAGTATCACACCTCAAAAGCAGCAGGAGTGTTTTGCAATACAACATGAACACAAGTACATTGTACTTATTTTTCGATGTAAGTACATAGTACTTAAAGCCACTTAATATAAAGTGGGACCCAGATTTTTACATACTGTCGCTGTTGGGTAGAAACCTTGTATCTCCATTTATTTATTTTTCATAAATCATTACTATTGGTTACCCTTTACGTCTGTCTGTGCGTTTTGCAATTATCTAACCAATGAAAAGTGTTAAAGAGAACTTGTGTGACTAAACCTCGTAACTCCATTGGAACTGTCAGTAAAACCTAATCCGCCCCGCCTCTATCGTGAATTCAGTGCTGCACATATTATTGGACCATCTCTCCTTGTTTGCAATGCAAGGGTAAATAAAGAACTGGTTCTTTGAATTAATAGTGTTTTCTTTACTCAATAAACATTGAGGCTAATATGAGGCTAATGTTTTATGTATTTGAGGAGCAGAGAAGTGTCTTAGTCTAGCATTTGTCCTATAGCCAGTTTTATCTTAAATAGACTGTCCACTTCGTCTTTAATAACATGGGCCCACATAGCTCCAGTAAACTTTATAACCTGTCCATTTGAGCTTTATTTCGTTAAAATGTTAATACAATAATGACACATGTCTGACCACATATAAAGCCACAATATCAACTTTCACTGCGCAGTGTTTAAAATACAGGGTTTTTTTTCTATTTCTTGAAAATGAGCATTTTTGGAGATACAAGGTTTACGCCTGACATGGTTAAAAATATTGATTTCTCGATTTTAATCCATTCTCATTTTGAAAAAAACAATATTTATTAAATCCCAAGAATTGATCTTTCAGTCTATGCTGTTTTTGGTTGATGAATGAACAAAGCTTTGTAATGCAACTCTCATCCAATAAATCGCAATAAGCTTTGTGGCTTCTGAAATAAAACAAAGTCTTAGCGTTCAAATTCTGTACATTTTGTTGTTAAATTCAAACAATGAATTCTGCTTTGGCGCTCTTTAATGTTAGCCTGGTAATACCAGACTCTGCTACTTCACTTTGGTTCGTAGACAGAGTCTGGAATGGCATAATAGAGAAGTATTTTCTCTCTCGCTAGGGGGCGCTTGTATGAGGTTTAAAATCATTGGTTACCCATAAGCCAATCAGATAAGTTTATTTATGACGTACGTTATGCGCCGCATCGAACCACAGACATCATGCATCGAACTCAAATCTATGATCGAACTTCAACTGTAAACCTGCTGTAAACACTTGAAGATGCGAGCGAACTACTGGAGTGAACATGGCTGTAAACGACTTTTGCAGATTATGCAAAGTTAATCTACGCATCCACGGTACAATCAGGGCCTCTAAACTGATATTTGACAGTAGAGAGAAACAAAAAAATATTTGCAGCCAACTGTCAAAGTTAGGATTAGTTCTGTTAAACACAGCTCTTTGTTCATCTAGAGTCTGTCGGAAATGCTGCAACCTAATAATGCTGCAACTTAATTGCAAGATTACAGCATGACATGCAATATTTAAGACCTGGAAAAGAAAGGAGACACTGACCTGTCAAAAGGCTCCCCAGTTTCTCGCTGACGATCGGTAATAGTTGATAAATGAAACTTTTCCCAAAGGGAGTAGGGCCACAACATCACCTCCATTCAAAATGTTTAATACACACTCTTCTTTTTCGGGCTTCAGTTTGCTAATGCCGGGAATATTCTCCACAACAGAGCGAATTGCATCCGAGTCTCCATATCCACGGTCGTTTTCGATTTCCCTGACCTAATCTTAAACTCGGCGCTTAGCGACTACGTCACGGCTCTCAGCCCGCCCTCTGTTCGTTGATTGGCCTGGCTGTTTTCAGGCCAGAGGAAAACTGAGAGATAGGTCGCTATCAAGGGGGTAATCCATCAGCCGGAAGTTGAAGCTGCCTCCGGGGGCCGCCATTGTAGCTGGCTATCACCTGCTGTTAGCATCCCATTGACTCCCATTCATTTTGGCGTCACTTTGACAGCGAATAACTTTACATCTGAGGCGTCCAAAGACTCCATTTGTCCATTATTTATTTCTAAAGAAACACGACAATGTATAAAAGGCTCCAATACTTTGTATCTTACGTTATGGCCCCGTAGAAGCCGTTTTTGTAAAAATAGGCTAACGATTGCGTCATAACACACGACTCTCTGTCGCGCAGAAGAGACATTTACCGTAAAGACAGAAGTAGAAGCTCGCGCGTAATCGGGGGGACGTGGAGGCATAAAGTCAAGGGAGAAGCCCATAGAGAGTCATAAAGTTGCTCCTGCTACGAGCTCATGAACAGCTAATACTCACGATCTCCGGCTCTGCAAGATTCGGAAGGGAATGATTCAGATTCCTCTTGGCACCGCTACTAGAAGACGTACAACTGTCAGTCAGGTTGCTCACGTCGTCAAGCTCAGTTTGAGCATGCGCAGTACGCTTGGCTATCAGGAAGTAAGTGCCCATGTTGGGCTTCAACTCTCTCCGTTGAAATCAACGGGGTCGCTCTGTCCATTTCTTTTACTGTCTATGGTCGCTATCTAGACCGAGTACAGAAGCGAAATGAAATTGAGCGGAAGTACAAGTACTTTAATGTGTCATGACAGATTGTTGTGGCTCCTCAGTTCAAGCGGCACATGAACTGATATCCTATCCGCTTTACTACTAGTTACAGCTTGAAATATAAACGTGAATGAACATCAGAAAGATACAGTACAACTTACAGAAATCTGTATCATGTCTCGTTATCTCTCAATCAGCGTATAAAAAGCCGAAAGAAGGAAACAGCTTGTAAACAATGTCACGTAATGTTACATTTACCTTAAAAAAGAACATTCAAGACATGTTAGTCTGCTAAAATAATTTAACCTAGAGAGGAGCATTTTGCTAAATATATGCACTACATATTTAATTTTTACTTAACCTGTTTAATATTTAATGTATTTTTGAATAAATCCGTTGTTTTTATGACAGCCACCATTTAAATGTTTATATTTCCAAAAAAACTAGTAAAAAAATAATTGTCATTAAAATGTATTATTATAACGTTCTTATTATAAAAACTTCCTTATGTGAAATTTAAATGAGAATCAGAAATATTTCATGTGAGGAAAAGAGCTAACACATGGATTCATTTCCAGATTGCCTGGAAACCATTATTAACTGGACCAAAGGGAATCCCTGTATTGTTTTCCAGTTTTATGACAGAGTTTTTATTTCCTAGTCAGAATTTTCCCCTTGCAACTTCTGTGTGAATCACAACATTAACTAATTTAAGACTTCATCCCAGTCATTAAAGAACTTAAAGAATCTTCCAGTTCTTGGCTTCGGTTTCACACCTGGCTCATTTGGAGTGTTTGTTTCAGAACCTGGTGCATTTTATTTTTAGTTCGGTTCATTTAGGCATGAACACAGCAATCACGCTCAGATCCGTACCAAAACAATGGCTCCGAGATCGCCTGAACGAGGTTGTCTCAACCTGATTGAAAGCTAATTCTGGAGTGGTTCGGTTGAGGTGAGGAAGAAACGGATGACGCAAAGGAACGTAAACGGGTGAACTCTGACCAGTAAGAGAACAGTTTTACTCACATGCATAACTTGCACAAACACATTTTGGTATGCTTTGAAATTTTGACCTGTGAAACAAACCGATCCAAGAAGAAAATGCAACATTAAGCCCTTGTTTCGGAACAAAGCAAACAATTTACAGGTCTGAAAATGCCCTAAAACACCAATTTCTGTTTGGTTTGAAAGTTTCCCTAATTTTTCTACATGCTTGTCAAGTTCAAGTTTCAATACACGAGTCCTAAAGTTTCTACACACATCCTTTCCCTTTCCCATCTTATTAATTTCATCTGTCAACTCCTCAAGGAGCTCAAAAGGTCATACTTTTCCTTGTGACCAGGCGGAGCCGATTTCGCCGTTCACTGGGAAAGCTCATATTCCTGATTTACAAGCTCTCTGCGGAGGCTACCAGAATCTCAATTTTTCCCATATCCAGGTGTCTTACACAGGGGTTAGAAGTCGTTAGAGATGTTATCCCTAGTCCTGCCCTCATTGATTTCAGAAAAAAGTCTGTAAATGGAGACTTTCTTCCAGCTGAACTGAAGTAAACCCTTGGGAATGACTTGAAAGTTAACAGGAGATTCTTGTAGAGTTAGGGTCAGAGGGAAAATATGCAGTTCAGGTTTCCTCTGATGCTTTCTTTGCCGTTATGATATGCTGAGCGCTCTCTTAAACTAAGAGGAGGCATTAAATTAAAGCCAGATTGCTCCCGTAATGAGCGAGAGCAGCAGCTTTTGCATGTAATCTGCATCAAGGGCTGCACTCGGAGGAAATTCCTTCGAGGTTTGGGTCAATTTCACTTATGATCAGGCCAATTTGCTGGTGTATAGCATGCTTTAGTTCTTCCCAACATGCAGGAGCAGCGAAAAAGAACAGGACAATCCAAACAAGTCACAACGCAGAAGCTGTTTGACTGTTGTGGTGGGAGGAACAATTTTCCTCTCTGACTGAGCTGAGATCCTGTCAGTGCCATTGACGTCAAGCTGAATCTATAGTGAACCCACTGTGTATCACTGCAGCGTTTATTCTACGGGATTTGACAAGGACTTCTGAAATCACATGACTTCAATGTCTGCCAATTGTCTATCAGATGACGGTGGTTAAATGTGCTGCATTTCTCCTAGATAGATTAGCTGCCTAGAAATGTGTCATATGTACAATATATTCAAACTACATGTTCAAAGATGGCAGCCTTTTGAATATGATGGTTAGGGCTACACAGTTACTAGTACTACTATTCAGTATTATATGATTTTTATATTACTATACAGAAGCAGTACGATATGTTAAATGTATATCATAATCATTTGTTTAATGTTAATCAAAATTATGTCGAAAATTTAAATTGCGATATGGTCAAATGCCTTAATTCAGTTTTCTGCAACTGGACCAAATGCAAAATATTACTGTTGTATAATAATTTTGATATTCAGGATTATTCTATTTATTATTATTATTTTTATCTGTATTACTATTTTTAACAATAATACTACCGATAAAAATAATAATAATAAATATAATAATCCTGAATATCAAAATTATTATACAACAGTAATATTTTGCGATATGGTCAAATGCCTTAATTCAGTTTTCTGCAACTGGACCAAATGCAAAATATTACTGTTGTATAATAATTTTGATATTCAGGATTATTATATTTATTATTATTTTTATCGGTAGTATTATTGTTAAAAATAGTAATAGTTGTGGTTGTTATTATTATTATTATTCAGTATTATATTATTTTATATTACTACAGATGCAGTACGAGATGTTAAATGTTTATCATTATTATTTATTAAATTATTTTATTGCAGTTTTAGTCAAATGTCTTCTTAGGTTTATGCAACTGGACAAAATGCTTAGTATTATTATTCAGTATCAGATCATCTTTATTTTACTAAACGCCAGCATGATGTAATTGTAATACTTGTCAATAGACAATGTGTTTTTTTTGTTTTTTGCATCCTTTTTTTATTAATTAAGATATCTGAAATTTATGTAAATGAGATAGTATTTTGATGCAATTCTTCTGGAGAATGATTTTCCTTTTACGGATCTTAAAGGAAATGTTCTTAAATGATTGTGCTTTTCTGAAAGTGAATCAGCTAAATATCCTGCTGATCTGTTTTTATCTGATTTTCAAGTTAATGAAAAAGGAGGTGTGTGTGTGTGTGTGTGTGTGTGTGTGTGTGTGTGTGTGTGTGTGTGTGTGTGTGTGTGTGTGTGTGTGTGTGTGTGTGTGTGTGTGTGTGTGTGTGTGTGTGTGTGTGTGTGTGTGTGTGTGTGTGTGTGTGTGTGTGTGTGTGTGTGTGTGTGTGTGTGTGTGTGTGTGTGTGTGTGGGTTGGTTTATGTGTTTTATGAGGACACAAATTTGTATTATGACATGTGTATTACACTGGTATTACAACTTATGGGTGGTTTTTGAGGACATTTCAAAAGTCCTCATAAATCAAATGGCTTAAAAAACATAAAAAACAATGTTTTATTAAAAACTTAAAGATGCAGCATGTCTCCTGTGATGGGTAGGTTTAGGGATAGGGGCAGTGTAGGGGGATAGAATATACAGTTTGTCCAGTATAAAAACCATTACGCCTATGGAGAGTCCTCATAATGCTGTTGCACCAACGGTGTGTGTGTGTGTGTGTGTGTGTGTGTGTGTGTGTGTGTGTGTGTGTGTGTGTGTGTGTGTGTGTGTGTGTGTGTGTGTGTGTGTGTGTGTGTGTGTGTGTGTGTGTGTGTGTGTGTTGTGTGTGTGTGGTGTGTGTGTGTGTGTGAGATAAAGGCATGAGGGCACTGTCAAATATATGTGGGTCAAAGTTAAGTGTATATGTTTAAGAAAATGCAAATAGATGTGTGGATAGTTTCGATTTTAAATGAATAAACAAATTGACAAATGTTTAACCCAGGTTTTAACATAAATGTAATGCAAATAGAAATGTATAATGAAGAACAGCATATATAAAGTGAGAAATTTGCCCTGAGGAAGAAGGAAAGTGTTTTTTTTCCGACAGGGCGTAGTGGCAGAAAGGCAGTGACATAAGCGCAGACAAAGAGTCTCAGTGCTTTTCTTTGCTCATTGTCCTCTGGATGTACACGAATCGGGTGGCAAACAGTCTCTAGATGTCACCCTCCCTGCTCGGGCTATTGTTTTTGTCTCTCTCGGGTAGACATCGGCCAGCCACGCTGAGATGACCCTCGTCTACTACTGTGAGAATGCAGATGGAGCACTAGCCATTGAATGTCCAAAGACCGTCCTGTGCGTTATTGTTTTCATACGCCCTCAAACTGGTGTCTATCATGGAACTGGACACAGCCTTTGTGGAGCCAGTCAAAGCTGACTAAATTGTTGAATGAAATCCAGCTTTGGGACAGAGGGGTGGGACATACCCAGTGGCCCACTGTTGGGGTGTCAGTGACCCTACAGTGTTGGCACGGGAAGAGCTTTGTCTTGACTGGTATACATGATTGCACTTGTAAATTAATTGTTTGGGTCAGTGGAGAACATGGCTCATGTTCACTGGGTCATTTGAGGATTCAACTTGGAAAGTTCATCTGCCATGAGTTGTTTTTCAGGAACTTGAAATGGCCTGTTTTCTTATTCATTTTTTATGTTGGAGGGGTCTGCAACGCGACCCTTTACTTGAAGCAAAGTGGTGCACTTAATTACAACATGGCTGCATTTTTACTACATTTAAGTACCAAACTTGCATTCACACTATAGTTCATTTAAGATGGAAGTGTTTGTGTAAATTGTATGCAGACTTTAGAACAGGTTTAGTTGAGGTATGCTGATCTACTTGAGTTTCTGACATTTCTGTCTTTCCTGTAGTGTTGTACTATTGAGTACTGATTTCAAAAGATTTCAAATTATACACCTGACTTACACCTGATTTACACCTGACTTAAAGAGGACCTACTAGAATAGGTTTTTATGCTTGAATGAACCTCTTTTCTAGTCTGACAGCAATGATCAGTTTAATTCCTGTCTCTATGAAGCCCCTCCTTCTGAAAAGCGCAATGTGCTCTGATTGGTTGGCTGGACTAGTCGTGTCTTGTGATTGGTCAACCACTTCGAGCGTGTTTCTGAAATGTCACGCCCCTTACCATAATCGCGAGTTTCGCAACTCAACTTAAGTTTCGACTAACATAACTCAACCAGGTCTCGCCCCCTTTTTTGCATATGCCTTGGGTGGGAATTATTTAAATGATGAATATTGTGACGTGTACGTTTCTAGAAGAAAACTCAAGACTACTGTTTCAGGGAGTTCAGAAACAATGCTAACTGATTAGAGAATATCTCCCTTTGTAGTGCTTTGTAACTTTGCATATATTTTCATGTTCAAACAGCAACATTACACCCTAAAGTAAGTTGAAATGTAAAACCGAAAATGTTTTTATTTTTTTATTTTCTAAAATAGAATAGCTTGATAGCCCAGGTCCCCATTCAGTTTAATATTAACAAAGCAGCATAAGACTATATGAAGCTCAGCATCGTCGAATGAACATAAACTCATGTATCCTTTCATTAGCATCAAGCCTGCAGTTTTTTAGTTTCTTTTATTGATTGCTTTGACTTGCATGTAACAAATTGAACAAGACTAGGCCTGACAGCTAAAAAGAAATGGCAGAATTGCTTTATAATATCATTAGTAAGCCCCCACCATCAAATAACTTGTGGAGAACTGACTCAGAGTGATGGATTCGGCCGCAGTGCCAACATTACCTCAGCTGTCAGTCTCTCCGAGCTGCAAGGGTTTCACTTTAACTGCTCCGTCAAATGGAAAGACTAGCAAATAAACAGGGTAGAGAAAAACTACTTGTTTTTCCTTCTGTCTTCGATTGCAAGAAAAATCCATCTAGCATCCCCGTTTTGCTGATGAATATTGACTAACAACATACACACCTATTTATTTGGACACCTTGGTTATTTGGAACAGGCTGTAAGGCAGTCAGGTGAAGGTGTCGTGGTGTTTATAGCACTCTTGGATTGATGCTGTTTATTTTTACAGTTTGTGCGTGCTTTGCGGTCGGTGAAAGTGGCTGGAGGTGCTTCATATACGAGTGAGCTAATAACAACTACTAGTTCACCTGAAGTACGTAAATATCTGCACTGAACCTGAAGATTTGCCAACTGTACAACTGAGCTAGACTTGTTTAAACATTAATCCAGATCTGGAATGGCACCATTGTGAGGCACCTCAGTTATTCGGTTAAGCCATGAGGCCCAGTGCATTCTGGACCACATACTATGTGACTGTATGTATACACAGTAAATGCCTTATTGAGAGCTGCTTCAGACTGCGGCAAGCACATGAACTGATTCCAGTGTTTAACGCTGTCTTTCTAAAGAACAGCGTCCCTGCGGATCCTTAAGTCTTAAATTTAGTTTTATCAAATTTGGTGTCATAAAATTAAGAAAAGACTTGATTGTTATTTCAAGATGTCTTAAATATGGGGATGGAAAACCAGGAATCGCAATATAACACTTCAAAAGGCTACAATTTGATGAAATAAAAGTGTGCGCTTCATGTTTTAAAAGTAAAAACGCAGCGCTGTTGCTTGTTCTACAGCCTCACGCTTTCAGAGCAGTTTCGCTATCACTGAAAAGCCCAAATTTATGCCAAACAATTATTTTGATCTACTGGTGATGATTTATGACTTTTTGTGATTATATCAGTCATACCTGCAAACGCTTCGCCTTTCGTCAAGGAATGTTTCTATGGCTTTAAAAAAAAATTATATTACCTCCATAGAATTCCTAATAAAACAGTGCTACTTTGTTTACAGAAGTAACCGGAGAAACCACTATTTTTCTGCTCTTCCATCATCGCTATCTACTCTATTTGCATTTTCTTTCAGCACGTCTTCCATTTTGTTTAGATCAATGTAAAAATCAACTAATTTTACACAGCTTTCTCACAGTGTTGCAAATGTTAACAGGTGGATCGGTTGCACTTTATTTTACATTACGTGCACTTTCAATCAATTAATCAATCAAGTACAGTGTACTTGCCAAGAAAGTACTGAATAATAAAAGGTAACTACTAAGGTTAGGTTTAGGGGTAGGTTCAGGGTTAGTACCTAGTTATTACCCAGTTATTGTAATTACTACAATAAGTATACAGTATACAAGTGAAACAGGTGGATCAACAAGAAGCGAATGTTCATTCCAAAATTGTAGAATAATAAGGTTCTATATTATGTATAATCATATTTTATATGAATATGTAACCATTTATCATTTTAATTCCTCCCTTTTCTTAAAAATTGGTTTAAAGGCTGAATTGTGATGTTTATAATTTTATAAAACTCATTTTTGGCAAAACTTTGTATTATTTGAATGTTAAAGTTTAGTCATTTTATGGTTTAGGATGTTGCCATAAACATTGATCTACATCCCCCCACCCTCAAAAAAACAATATTAGTTTAATTTGTGGAGGTCCTAAAAAACATCTTAAAAGCCTTAAATTTGATTTTAAAAACCCTGCAGATGCCTTGAATGAATCAGATTGGTTGTTTCATCCAATTTGTGAATGATTTAGAAAGGATATTGGTTGAATCAGGTTAACTGTGTTTTTTTCATCTCTCTCTAGAAAGAGATTCAGGCGATGAGCCAGTGTCACCATCCCAACATTGTGTCGTACTACACGTCATTTGTGGTGAAGGATGAGCTTTGGTTGGTCATGAAGCTGCTCAGTGGTGGTAAGTCCTGCCCACCTGTCCTTTTTTCCTCCAATCCAATCACTTAATTTCCATGCAACATCCTGTGTCCTGAGACGACTTGATGTGGTTGATTTTTTTTTAAGGCAGCATCTGATGGAGCTTTGAGAGAAGTAAAAACATTTTTTTCAAAATTAAATTTTATTGAAAAAGATGCACTGTAGTTAACAAATATATTTGTTCGGTTTTAATTACTTGAATTTGTTATAACTGTTATTTTAAAATAAGAGAAACAGAGAAACATTCATTCATCTATCAAATACTGTTTGACACATAAATTAGGTTTTGCCGAGATATATGGTTTCTCTTGGTAGTAGAAATAAATTATGCGTTTGTATTTCAGTTTTGAGTGCTATATTGGGATCTCAAATGAGCCGTTAGAATGATAATAGAGTTTTCCAGGAGCTCCCCTACGGAGTTAATCAGAGGCCGCTGTTAATTACAGCAGATGCATTAGTGCAGCAGCCTGAGACTCACACCGTATCTTACAGCATTATTGCATTATGACTTGAGTCCAGCACAGATATCTTTTGACAATCTTGCCAGTCTGGCTTTTGAGGAATTTCTCCTAAGACATACACAAGCATATCTTTGTCTTGGCACATTAAGTTATGCAAAGAGATCAGAATTTGTCATCTTTTTTTTCAGCTGTGAAGTTGCTGTAAATAGTTTTATTTAGGGCTGCACGTTTATCGAAATAAAATATGGCTTAGTGCAATTTGTCAAATTGCACAGGGTACGATTTAGTTAAAGTAACACCAAGTAAATTTTCCTCGGTCGCCCTACTGTTTGGAAACGAAATTGTCCATTGCCGCTGTCGTAAATAATTTAGCCTACCGTCGCAACGCACGCTTGCTGTTTATCCAGCACCGGCTTTAGAATGAACGATGTCCACAGACAAGGTAGAGTATGTTACATGATTTCATGAAAGGATGATGTATTGCGACGTCAGAAACGAAGAAAAACGAAATAATGACTATTGTAGCGCTTGACGTAAAGCAGTCGAATTTTGTAGTTCTATTTTTGTGCACGGGTTCCTACCCGAAACCCGAAGTTACATAGTGCCAGTAAAAGCGATACAGACCCCGTCAGGCTATGGCAGAAGTGTCATTTAACTTATTTTAAGTCGATGTACCATCACAAGGGTCTTGGAAATATATTATGAAGGTTGAAAAACTACTTAGTGTTACTTTAAAATAAATATGCGCTGCCGTTTTCAGAGTGAAGTGCGGCATTTGCACATACGTAGTTTATTATACAGTGTTTCAGCAGTGCTTCATTCTGAAACTGACAGCTCATATTTTTATTCAGCAAACTGTAAAAATAAAAGCTTGTTTAAAAATGAAGAAATTAAGACGTAAATATTAGTATTGTAATTTTACAGTAAAAAAAAAATAATTACCAGATTTTATTTTAAAATATAAAAATATTATTACAATTTTATTCCTGATTTTGTTTAATATATTTTTTTAAATAATAGTCACAAAAAAATCATAACTTTACATATTGAATGCTCTATATACATATTGAATTGGTCAACAGTGTGAATTTGGTCTATGAAAACTTTTTTTTTAAACTCTTTTAAAAAGTATACCCATGTATAAAGAGTTTTCCCAATTTTTAAGTTTTTCCCAAATCTTTCTCCTCAAAAAAATCCACCCCACTCACTCGAGAATATTTTTTTCCAAATATCGCTATTCATGTCATCAGGTGACAATTCCTGCATCTTTTCATATCGCAATATATATTTCAGAAAAACAGAATATTGCTATGTCCGTTTTTTTCCCAATGTCGTCCAGCCCTGGTTTTATTTATGAGTTTTAAACAGTCCGTTTTGCTTCTTGATTGCATTGCGTCCTTAAGCTCCAGTAGTGCTCCTGTCTTTCCAAACCCCATTGTGTAAAGCTACTGCTGAGAGTTTTATGATATGTTTCAAGCCAGTGTGTAATGCTCTGTCCCAGACGCAGCCAAGTGCTGGACAGGGAGATTATAGTGTGGCTCATGCTGACACTGACAGCCGTGTGACGCGGCCTTTCTTCCCCCGGTGCAGAGCTGAAATCACTCTGTCTGGATAATCGCAGTTCATTTTAAGCCTGTCATCAGCTGTCGTGCCCTCCTCCTCCTGCTTCTGCCAGCTGAAGATGCCCAGGTGGCATGCAGCCCATCTTAAGTATGAAGGTAGGACACGACAGGTCTCACGGCTGTGGGGCAGGCAGCTAGTTTAAACATAACTGATACTGCTGTGTTTTTATTGTGTGCAAAAGGGTAGGGGTCATAAAATGATAGTTGAGCTAAAAATGAAAATTTGCATCATTTACTCACCCTCATGTGATTCCAAACTGAATTTCTTTCCTCTGTGGAACACAAAAACTAAACATTTTTGAAGAGGTTTTTTTTGTCTATACAATGAAAGTCAATGGGGTCTAATCAGTGTTGTTTTGGACCCTATTGACTTCCATTATATGGACAAAAACAGTTCAAACATTCCTCAAAATATATTCTTTGGTGTTTTGCACGAAAAATAAAGTCAGACAGATTTGGAATAATATATGAGTAAATGATAACAATTTAGATTTTTGAGTGTACTATCCCTTTAAATATAACAGCAAATATTTGGCAATCATTAGCCAATCCTCTTCATTGAACAGTTAAAGAGCTGAACTGCTCAAAGCCATCTATTGGTTGGTAGCCTGAAGTTGACTTGTTAGTGTTTAACCGTCCCATCTTGACAGTGGCGTTTGTAACTTTCCCTTTGACAACTCTCAGAAGTGATGAAGTAAATAGGAATGGGATTTTACATGATTTTTTTTTTTTTACTAATTTTGTCATTCCCTCCACTTCCTGTGTACTGTCCTGTACCATGAAGGCAAAACAGGCTTAAAAAAAAAATTTGATCTCATAGTTGCTTTATTCACTCATAACATTTACAGGAAGAGATTTATGGTGGCATTTAAAGTCACCTTCTCAGCCTGGTCTATTTGTTGGGTACCAAGGTATGTGAGATACGGAACAAGATCAATAACTTCATTATAATTATAAGAAATAATAATTTGTTACATTTATATAGTGCTTTTCTGGGTACTTTTAGGCTCAATAGCACATAGCACAAAATAAGTTGTCCTCTCTGGCCTCTGAACGGCACTTGTAAGTAGATCTTTTACAGCTAGATGGGAGTTTTACAACTTTACAAGCACACATTGTTAGCTGTCACCTGTGTGCTGCACTGGATATAAATGAGTCATTCTACAATACCGGTGCCATTTGTGTTCATGTGCAAAAACAGAAAAAAAGTCTATTATCATATAGTAAAAGGTGGAGTAGCTAAATAGGTAGACTTTTTCTACACATCAACAAACATCCAATAACTTTTACCCATTATGGCATTTAAAATGTTCCTGATATTGTTCTGGGAGTCCCCAACAACAGTTTTACAAGCATGAAATGACAAAAAAACACTTTTGTTGTCTTATAATATGCATTTATTTTTACCTGATTTGCTCACCGACTCCCATATGAATCGTTTCGCGAGTCATTTTTCCAAACCCCGCCTTTGCGTGACGCTAATCTGCGGTGATATGTTAGCTACCATAGCCCAAAGGAGTGACACCGAGCCGACGGGGTGTCATTGGTTGTTGCGTGAAATCTTACCCAGATACAATAGTGCTATTTTCTGATTGGCTAACAACACCAGACGAACAACACCAGAGGAGACGTGCTTGATTCCTGCCGGTTCCACAGTGAGAGCGGCGCGGCCAGAGTTTTGGGCGCTGCGGCATATTAAATATATTACAAATAGTTTTTCTGCGTGAGAAATACAATGTGTGGCGGGAGAGCGTGACAAAAGACCGAAATGAGTGACTGTCACGCTCAATGCGTGACACTTGAGAGCCCTGTGACAACTCCATTAACAACGACAAACACTTCACATATTTCAATACAATTGACATTGAAGACCTAGAAGCTGCGCTGTGTGTACACAACACACAAAATAATTATTGAGCATGATACATAAAACATAAAAGCAACAATTAATATTAATAATAGCCTACTTACAGGTTGTGATTCTGAGAAGGAAGCTGATCCAAATAAACTTGGTACTGAACTTTCCTTCAGTATCAGCCGGCTCGCAAATTCATACTTTATAGCATTTAGGTTTGTGAAGCAATCATCTTCAAAATGACGCGAACACAGAACAAGGTTCGGCTATACTTCTGTGGTATAGTTGTATATATGTACTGTAGCCACTTAGTATTGCTAAATGCTCTTCACTGGGCAGATGAAAAAAGTTTGCTTTTGTCGCACTTCAAAACACAGCAGGGAATCGACATGATTCCCTGGTGTCTCTGAACGCAATAACTGGGTGTATCTTATTCAAATAACTTGTACAAGTGACGTCATAAATTTAGAGGAAAAGCATAGTTCGTCTATCGATTCATATCAGCGACTCAGAGTCGACTCTTACTTTTGAGAGACAATAACTTTGTATACGGTGAACTTTCATGTTTAAAACTTTGCAGGATGTTTTTGTTCACTTAGATCTATGTTACACACTACATGAAGGGCAATTTTCAAAAATCCATAATAGGTACCCTTTAAAATGTACATTTTTTTCAAATAATAGAATAGAATTCAATTTATGCTTCAACATTTTATTTGTCTGACAGAATATATTCAAATTACAAAAAAGTCTTCTCACATAGTGATATAGACATAAAAATTGTCTGCACATCAGCAAAAATCCAATAACTATTTATTTATTTATTTATTGCATCCTATCATGTTAAAATTTATATTTAAATTTACATAAAATTATGTATTTCAATTCATTTATGTAAAATATTAAAAAATGACTTTAGAAACCTATTCAGCCTGGAAAAGGTGCCCTTTTTATCGAATGACCCAAATGATGTCCATCCAATACTAAATGTAATGACTGTCTCACAAGGTCAAGATGAACAATCCACTTAAGCAGATCAAATTTTGGAGACTTAGCATATTATACACACACATATAAGTACAAACATACACGCATACTATGAGGAATTTCATTATAAACTCAGTACTACATTCATGAATGTGGATTTATTTTCATCCAGCAAGCAGATTACCCAGAGCAGTTGAATTTTTTGGTGCAATAATATTTTAAGCTGTCGCCTTCTTGTAGGTTTTAAGCACAATGTTTTGAAATATGGCGTTTTGCCCATAGTGACTCTCAGCGCACTGAGAGACAACAGATGCTTCCTATCTTCCTTTTATTGCCTCTGCTCCTCCACCCTTATTTTCTTAGAGTAATCTTTCCCTCACCAGCAGCCCCGTATGGCCCTGTGCCCTTTGGCCCAGTGGGCACGACATGGCATGTTCCACCCACACCAACGCAGGATCCTTAGGAAGGCAGCAGTGTCAGATAGTCAGACAACTGTTGGACAAAGAGTCAGTTTCTTTTCCTGTTGCGGATGCATAATTGAAATTACAGAAAGGGCATTGGGGAGATTTCATGGTGATGCTTTTCCTCAAAGTGTCATGAGAGAATATCAAGAATGCTTTTGCACCACATGGTCAGGGTTAGAGTTACTTTCAAGAGCATTTGGAATGGGAGTTTGGCTCATGTGAACAAGACATGAAGCCATTTGTTTAGTATTTAATGAAATGAGAAGCGTTTACAATCACACCTCAGCTTGGGGCTTCACATGATTCAGGCATTCCAGGATGAACATTCTTGGGATCCGACACTGGGACAAAAGTTTTGTCATTTATGTTGCTCTTAATCCATATGATTTTCTTCAATGAGATTAATATTAACTTAAAGACAAGAATAAAAATCACGTCATAATTTACTCTCCCTCATATAGTTCCAAGCCGTATCACTTTCTTCTGTGAAACACAAAAGGCGATATTAAGCAGAATGTTCAAGCTGCTTAATAAAAGTGAATGGTGACCAGAAGTCAAACTCCAAAAATGACAAAAAAAAGTGATCCATACAACTTGTGCTCTATATTTCAAAGTTGGCATGTGGCTTCAGAAGTAAATATAGCCCACAAATCATACTGACTAATTCCATATAGCTTTTATGGTGCCTTTTGTTGTTTTTGTAGTGGGAGAATGTACACCACACTTTATGGATTGGTATGGAAAAAAGCAGCATGAACATTCTGCTTAATATCTCCTTTTGTGTTCAGAAGAAACTCGTAAAGTTTAGACCATGAGGATGAATAAATTATGTCACAGTTTTATTTTTGTGGAACACTATCTTAAAGTTATTTTAACTTTTAACCATAGAGCTCAAGATATTGAGGGGAGTTGTAGGAAATTACTAAATTTGTATCTCTCCTGCACTCTCTGGCACTCCCTGTGTATGTTTGACGCTAAATATTTAGCTGATTTCACTCAGCAGCCTCACCCATCAATCTCACATGGGGTTTTAAACTAATGTAGCATCATTCTCTCTCTCTCTCTCTCTCTCTCTCCTCTCTCTCTCCTCTCTCCTCTCTCTCTCTCTCTCTCTCTCTCTCTCTCTCTCTCTCTCTCTCTCTCTCTCTCTCTCTCTCTCTCTCTCTCTCCTCTCTCTCTCTCTCTCTCTCTCTCTCTCTCTCTCTCTCCTCTCTCTCTCTCTCTCTCTCCTCTCTCTCTCTCTCCTCTCTCTCTCTCTCTCTCCTCACTCAGCTTGACCGCTCTTAATCCAGGTCGTAGCCGTCAGTGAAACTTGATGTGTTGTTCGCTCAGTCAGCAGTGCGCTGGCTTCACGCCATACACACACTTTCACCGTCTTGTTTTTCTTTCATTCGAATGCTCACTTATTTGAGTTTTTATATAAAACAACCTTCAGGCCACTTAGAGGTCAACGATACCCTTTTTAAACCACGGAAGAAGAATGAGCTGTAGAAAGGAGAAAAAAAGAAACCAAAATAAGAAAACACATAAGCCATTTTTCTGTTTCTCGAATCACTTTCACCATGAGCTAGGGTGTGGGTGTGATAAACTACCTTGATTTCCTTGGCTATGATCTCACAGTTTTTCCTGGTGAGTCATGCTGCACTTTTTACAAAATATAATATTCTAGGACCGTGTATAATTGTATCTGTATTTTTCATACATGCATTTTTTATATTTTCCATTTAATTGTTTAGAAATGTTTTTTTCATTTCAACAGAGCAACCTGCATAGATAATATGCAGACATGTTTTCCTCACTTTTCACTTAAATAGTCATGCAGGGTATTTAACTACCGTTCAAAAATTTGAGGTTGGTGAGGTTTTTAAATGTTTTTGTAAGAAGTCTCTTAGGCTCACCAAGGCTGCATTTATTTGATAAAAAATACAGTAAAAACCGTAACATGGTGAAATAATACATTTTAAAAATGTATCTATTTAAATATATTTTCAAATGTGATGGCAAAGATGAATTTTCCGCAGCTGTTACTCCAAATGCTGATTTGGTACTCAAGAAACATTTCTTATTATTATCAATGTTGAAAGTTGTGCAGCTTAAAGGTGGGTTATGTGATTTGCACGATACACAACTCCTAAGGTCCTACCTTCTCTTCTCCAATGCTGGCCCTGACTCCACCCATTCGAAAAACATGGACGCGCAATCAAGCACGAGCGAAAACTCAGATGCGCTCTCTCTCTCTCTCTCTCTCTCTCTCTCTCTCTCTCTCTCTCTCTCTGTACCGGGGTGACTTGCACTTCCTGTGACTGGGTCACGAGCTTTGAGTATGCGCACGAACGGGATACGCGCGCGAGGGGGGAGGTACAGCCGTTTGAGTGACGCATTTTCTGTCCAATGATTCTAGACGGTCTTGAAAATTATTGGCTGGAGTTTTTCGAGTCCTGCCTGTTCCACAGATGATTAAATTACTTAATTTTCATTTCAGTGCTTCTAATTTACAGCCAGTAAGTGGATTAGGAATAGGATTTCAAGTGATTTTGAAAAAATGGTCAAAAAGAAAATCACATACCCCACCTTTAATATTTTTGTGAAAACTGATACAGAAAAATTCAACATTCTTTGATGAATAAAAAGCTCAAAAGAACAGCATTTATTTTAAATATTGTAGATGTACTGTCACTTTTGATCAATTAAATGCACATTTACTGAATTAAAGTATTAAACAAATCTTACTGACCCCACATTTTTGAATGGTAGTGTATGGACAAGTTGTTTTTTGAGTATTATTATAATGTTTCCATCCTTAAGAGAAATATCCTAAAGTGATTGTGCTATTACATATCCTTGTGCCTCTGGACTGTTGCTCTGCCCCACACAAACACTGGCCAGCCGCCCACTCTACTGACGGCACGCTGCTGGACTTCCTCTCGGCCGGAGGGTTTAAAGTTCCGCTGTCGGCGTCAGTGAAGAGAACCCTGTGATGCCGTGGCAGTTAACTTGATTCCGAATTCTTTTTCTCAGAATTTCATTTCAGGTAGTGGGATGAAATTTCATTTGCTATTAGTTCCCTCCATCTTTTCACATGGATAGGAATTACATATGCAACTCTAGGGTGGTTGCATGAACAGACCGTCTTTGTCTAACTGATGCAAAGCGTTCCCTGACACATGGAGGCCAGCAGACTTTTTGTTTTATGCCATTTACATCAGCTCCCTCGGGATCTTTTGTCTGTCTGCGCTGTTTGCGGGAGGTGCTGGCCGTCCTCCAGCTCAAAAAAATGGCCTAACTGGTTGATAAAGTTGCTGATGGGACATTCTTTAATGGACTCTTGCATATGCCTTAATTAAATGTCATGGGAAAAATAATGATTGACAGATTGTTTCCCTAAAACATTTACTTTGGGTGTCCATTATTTTTGTCCATCAAGGTTGAAACAATATTGGTTTGTTGGGTGTCCCATAATCAAGTTAAGCTTTGTAAATATAAACAGCACAAAAAGACAAAAATTCTTGGGAAGCAGCCAGAGCAAGTTACTGTAGATTATGAAATTTTGACCTTCTGGAAAAGCTTTAAGGTCATGCACGCCAGCCAAGTGCACAAGAAGGATGAACATCGGCCAGTAAGTCTGTCACAAAACAGCCTAGTATATAACATGTGCCCTTTATAGAAGCTCTTCTAGCATGTGCACTTGTGAAGCTAATGACAGTACAATATTATGTCTACTAACTCCCTGTGTTCTCCTTGTTGCAGGCTCAGTGTTAGATGTGATAAAGCACATCATTTCAAAGGGGGAACACAAGACCGGTGTGCTGGATGAACCCAGTATTGCTACAGTGCTGAAAGAGGTCCTTCAGGGTCTTGAGTACCTCCACAAAAATGGCCAGATCCACAGGTAACACTTCTCACTTTTAGAAAAGATTTTGAATACTTAGAAATTGTCGTTATTTTCTTACGGTCATGTTGTTCTAAACTTGTATGCTGTTTTTTTGTTTGTTTAACCCTTAAATGCATGAATGTTTCACCAATCATTATTACATATTCAGGTCTTTACACGCCGTTAAAAATCCGAGCGAAATAAAGCCAAATTTTGATCTACATCTGGGGGAGCGATATTTTTCTTACTAGGATGGTAGGGGAAAGACTCATAAATGGTATTAACCAGTGACGGGTAGGTTTAGGGACGGGGTTGGGGTAGGTCATATATTTATATATACAGTAATGCAACGTTAAGTCAACGGCGTTCATAAACACGCTGAAAAGCGATTATGCGTGTTGATAGCACGCCAAAAATGGAAATACGAATTGGCGTGTCATACATACGCAGTTTCATGAGATCAGTCTGTCATATTCATAATCTCAAACATGTTCTCAAATCTAAAATCAATATATTGATCGCTGACAGCTTCTTCACCAGATCCACCATCAAGTGACAGGGACACTAATATCTGATTGCGTTCAGTACTTGAAATATGCGTTTAATGGATAACAGGAGGATAACATATTCATGCAGCTCTTTTCCATACAATAAAAGTTTATAGTGATCACAAAATAACAAAAAGAAATCCTGTAAAAATAAATGAATCCATGACGAATCATTTAGGCTAATTCATTTGTGAACTAGATCAATTCATTCACTCAAAAGAACTGTTTTGAAAGAACAATTTATTCACAAATCGGACTGATTTGCTTGTTTATCATTCAAATGACTCTGGGATTTCTTTAACCACTCACTGGAAGAGGAAGATTTTCAGGGAATAATAACTAAGAATTTTAGCCTGTTTTTCACACAAAGTTATTATAGGTTTCAGAAGTTGTGTAATATTGTGCAATATTTTATATGGACCACTTTTATTAGACTTGTATGGTGCTTTACAGACTGTTACAGTATGGAAAAGATCTGTGTAGGAAAAACAAATCTTTTGTGTTCTACAGGAGGAAAACCAGCATGCATAAAAAAGACATTGAGTAAATAATGACAGAAGTTTCATTTGGAAATGAACTGTCTCTTTAAGACTGGACTGGTTTCAACACAAAGAAGGTCTGTAGGATGACTCTGGAGCGAGACTCCATTTAATTAGCCTAATCTCAGATGATGAATGATGGAATTAATGAATTCCGTTTCAGAATCAACATCTGCTTGAGTTTCCAATGGAAAATCTAAGTGAGCTCTCTAGTCTAATCGTACCCTTGAGTCTTTTATCATTAAATCTTTAAAACATACAAATCTCAGTTGATGCAGGCCAAGCATTCATGGCCGTTTCATTCCCAGTCTTTTACTAAGCTCATCAAAGATTCCTTTGCTAGTTTATCTGAGACATTCATCTTCAGAAGTCAATACACTGTTTGCGGTGAGGACTCACTGATGGCTAATTTAAATCAACTGTCGGTTTCTCTCTCTTTATCTCTCCTTTATTATATTAATTGCTTTCTTCTCATATCCCTTGTTCCCTCTGTACACGAACAGGCCTGTTAAAGCAGACAGTGTAAATAATTCGCAGGCTTTTAGTCTGGTTAAATACCCATGACTTGAAAGCTTGACTCTGAATCTCAATGAAGAAGACTTTGTCTTTTTGCTCTCTGCTGTGCCGTTAGTGGAACTGGAGGTCATTTTTGACTTGTTAGAAGCTTGTTAGAGTGTTTTTTAGATGTCTGACATCAAATTTAGTACATTTAGTTTGTTGCCTTTGGACATAGTTTTTGAAAGATGGACTTTAATTATGTAGCCAGATTATTTTTTTGTTTGTTAGATGGGACATATTGAAGTGCTCCATCTGCATATATATATATCAAAAAATTGGACTGGTAGTGTATGTGTGTGTGGTGTGTGTATATGTATATGTATGTATATATATATATTAGTGCTGGGCCGTTATCGGCGTTAACGTGCTGCGTTAACGTGAGACTCTTATCGCGCGATAAAAAAAATATCGCCGTTAATCTAAGTTGGGTTGGGATCATAAATAGCATTTTCGAATATCGTTATTTGCGCGCAATTCTAGTGTGTAGTATGACATACATACTTGACGCCGTGCCTACTGTCACAGATCGCGCAGCAGGGTATTTTCCTGTCAGGGACACAAGGTGTACTTTTACTTTGTTATGTTGGGCGACGTTCCTCTCGTTACTTTATGTTAATGCAATACGTTGTTAAATGAGTTCATTCCAAGTGCGCTGTATCCTTTGTATGGGCATGAGCGATGCTCATTTACAAATGAATCACTCTTTTGAGTCGGTTCTGTTCAAAGACTTCATCAAACAAGTTGTCAGATCCATAGAAATCATATAGAGACTAGAAGCCCTATTGGCCGCTGGAAACCGAGAAATCCGGCCGCCATCTTGAACCGGTCGTATTCCTAGTTTCATTGCGTGGCAGCAGATTAGATGCCAGAGCATTGTGGAGCATTTTCCTGTTCTAATCGCCGGACCATCAAAAAATAGGGCTTTTCACAAGTAAGTCTTAATATTACCGTACTATTGGTTGTATTTTGTGAATAGAATATTACCAGATAATTGAGAAGGAGCAAGGATATTTGCTATTACTGTACTGAAATCGTTGTGAAATGCTGTTTACTGCATCAGCTGGTGTTCACCCGGCATGGAGAGGTGAAGTAACTGTTAAAGTAATAATTACAAGAGCTTCTAGGTTATCAGATAAGCATTCAACTGCCCTGTTGTGTAGGTTATTTGTGTTTGCGCACGTGATGGAAGCAATGTAACGTTAATACACGCATGACAGCGATGCACAAATTGAGTTACCCCTCCAACTTCTAGTTTTATTGATAACCTATATCTTATCACATGCGATTTGGCTATTGATATTACAGAAGTCCTGTGGTAAAATTACATCATTAACTTACTCCATCTACCCTTGTAAAGTTAATCCGAATAGGGCTTTGGTCTCGACATTTTCCCCTCCCACATCCACATACAATAAAAAAGTATAGGCTTAATGTTGTCCAAACTTAATAGAAATTACTGATGCAAACACGTTGAAAAGCGATCTTCTCAATTTTTATTACAGGTGGCTGCATTCGGTGGATTCGCGGCTGCTGTGTGTGTGTGTGTGTGTGTGTGTGTGTGTGTGTGTGTGAGAGAGAGAGAGAGAGAGAGAGAGAGAGAGAGAGAGAGAGAGAGAGAGAGAGAGAGAGAGAGAGAGGAGAGAGAGAGAGAGGACTGTCTGTTCGTGTTTGTTTGTGTGTCTGTTCGTGTGTATGTGCGTGTCACATACCATACATTGTTTCTTCAACTTATTAAAATATCTTACTTTACTGCAACTATTTGTTTCTGCTTCTTTATTATATTTATAGTGTGTGATTTATCAAATACATTATATCCTTCATCACACATATTGTGTCTGGTCACTTTATAAATTATATCAGAATATTATATTACTGTTAAGCCTACTATGGATATTAAAATACGCCGAACCATGTGTCCTGTGTTATAGCTATATGAATTACCTTTGCAGGAAAAAAAACCGCGTGAAAATCAGTTCAGTATTCAGTGAGATATGATTAATTTAATGCGCTGACAGCTCATTTCACCTGCCATTCAGATTACACTGAGCGGAGGGGATGACCGGTTTAAGATGGCGGCTCCAATTCTCGTCCGTGCCAATAGGCAGTAGCACTCAATAGGGCGTCTACCTATATGATGTCTATGGTCAGATCTGTTAAATCGGTTCGCGAATCAGTTGATCTGTTCAGTTCCTCACGCACAATTCACACTCGAGGAGTCGTAAGTAGGAAGATTTAAGAACATCAAGAGCGTTGGATGAAGTGGCCGTGGATCTACAGTTTAGTGAAAGCAAATCTGCAAATGCATCATATCTTTGCCAGCGATGAAGATCTTTATTAGTTGAACATCTTCGTAAACTGTCCGTGAATGAATGATTCCACAGGACGTTACATTCGAGTTCATTTCATTCAGGTAATACATTTTACAACCAAACAGATTATTACACCACGACGATAGCAGCACTACTAAAAAGTATGACATTATCCGGTTTTTGGACATAACAGTTACATTAATTTATAGGCTACAAAAAAAAAACGTTTCAGGGCGTCGGTGCACTGGTTAACAGGTTTAAATAAGCTACCATTGTCCACAGTTTATGAAATGAACACCCGCCATCCCGCGGTAATGTGTGTGTATTGCGCAGTGGCATAATCACACGAATAGTTTACATTGATTGAAACTAATTTGTTTAAAAAGGAGGCTATTGCAGTAACAAGGCAGGTTCACATAAAATCATTATGACATATGATGACATTATTTTTTGATCTAACGAGCATTGGCGATGCAAAAACGGACTGTCGTGCGCATTGTTTTTTTTTCTTCCAATTACTATGTTAAAAAACCCCGAAGAAAACATGTTACTTGTTCAATTAATAAACAGTTTGTTTGATGACAAATCGCTAAAGATGAAATTGGCCTCCCTTTCTGTCATTGCGTTTTTTTTTTTTGTTTTTTTTTGTTTTTTAACGATATTCGACTTTTGCTCCTCGATTGTCAAATGGCATTTTTGGCAGAAATGCACATCCCTATGCGAGATGAACTATTCTCAAAGACTTACTTTTAGTCATTATTTGGGTAGCACACATATTATAAATGCCTTCGGGAGAATTCAAATGAGCCATTTTAATCTAGATTAATCTAGATTAATTTTAAAATTAATCTAGATTAATCTAGATTAAAAAAATTAATCTATGCCCACCTCTAAATATATATATATATATATATATATATATATATATATATATATATATATATATATATATATATATATATATATATAGTAGAGTGTAATTTATACCTGTGATCAAAGCTGAATGTTTAGCATCATTACTCCTGTCTTCAGTGTCACATGATCTTTCAGGATTCATTCTGATATGATGATTTGATGCTCAAGAAACATTTCTCATTATTATCAATGTTGAAAACCGTTATTTAAAATTTTTTTTATTTCAGGATTCTTTGATGAATAGAAAGTTCAAAAGCATTTTTCTGAAATAGAAAGCTTTTATAAATAAAATTGTACACAACTGTTTTCAACATTAATAATAATAACTAACGTTTTTTGAGCATTAAATCGGCATTTCAGAATGATTTCTGAAAGATCATGTGACACTGAAGACTGGAGTAATGATGCTGAAATTTCAGCTTTGATCACAGTAATAAAATACATTTTAAAATAAATGCAGCTTTTTGAGCAGAAGAGACTTCTTTTAAAAACATTTAAAATCTTACCGATCCAAAACTTTTGAACAGCAGTGACCATACATGCATTAAATATGTGTGTGTGTGTGTGTCGCAAGGAGGGAGTCACATGGTACCCTCCACATCCCTGGAGGATGCAATTAGACACCGTGGCTTAAGGCTGGCATGAGGTCAGTTGTCAAAATAGAGTGAAGCAGCAAAATTCTTCATCATCCTCACTGCCCTGTGAAGTCCAGCAGATGGATGTCAAATCATCTCGCCCATCTACTCTCTCCCTCGTGGCTTCTCGGACAGTCTTTCACCCTCGCCACAGTTTAAGAACAATCTGTCGATGTAGAGCTTTGAGCTTCTTTTGGACTCTTTGGGTCTGTCCTCACACTGAGGCTCTCTTTGTTATGAGTGTCAGCTGGGGAAACCAGAACGCGTTGTCATGGCTCCCACAGAGAGGTGACATCACTGCTGCGGCTGTAAGAGATCTGTATCGCTTAGATCTCAGGAAACCATTCCGCTTTTGTTCTGACATTCTTTGGATTGCCTAGTACCATCTGGGTTTTATATGGTGATGCAGTTGCTTTCTGGGAAGTCTGAACCCTGTAGTATGATTATCATTCACCTAATAATCTTGCAAGGCGTCCTTGTCCTCCAAATTTCTACGTTTTTTAAGATAGAATATGAATTGGCACTTGCACTAAAAAAATAAACATTTGTTATAGTTGATGCAGATTGAAACAACATTTTTAAACTATTTTACAAGTGGCAGACTCATTTTCTTTAGTGGTGGTAGTAATAAATAAAATGCATATGTTACATGCCTTTATCCAAAGTGACTAATGACAAAATATACAGTAAATTTATATACAGTAGATTTTTGCGATTTACTGTCTTTCCGCGTGGCAAAGTAATTTAATTCTATTAAAGCTTTTATCTGACTCTGATGGTCAGATTTTTAGATCAAAAGGTTAGATTTTTGCAATTTTTTTGAATGAAAGATCAAAAGGATAAACAATGCAGATTTATTTTTTACAGCCATTTTTGATCATATTTACCAGGGGTGCCCTTAATTCTGACCACAACTGTTTATATAATTGTTTTAATAAAATATATGCCATTTTAATCTTGCATTTAAAAAGGGAAAATAAAAAAGTATAGCATTATAATAGCAACAGAAATCTGTTCAGCTTCAGCCCCTGGGTCATAAATGTGCCTGTAATTGAAGAAAACCATATGCACATGTGTAAATGCAGTATTCTGTACCGTTCACACACAGATAAACCACATATCCTGTTCACTGCATCTTGTTCTTCAATATTTATATCTCGTTTTCCAAATCAGACATGCTCTCTCTTCTCAGTGCCCTGTCTGATAAATATGCGAGTTATTATCAGCTGTGTTCACAGACAGCAGGAGTTTCACCAACCTCTCTAATAGTCTCCAAACATCTTTTACTCTTCTTCAAGAACACCTCTGAATGTGCAGGAGTTTGGAGTGGACATGTGTTAGTATGTTTTGATTTACCCAGCAGGAGTGAATAACTGGGACCTCTCTCTCTCTGTGTGTGTGTGTGTGTGTGTGTGTGTGTGTGTGTGTGTGTGTGTGTGTGTGTGTGTGTGTGTGTGTGTGTGTGTGTGTGTGTGTGTGTGTGTGTGTGTGTGTGTGTGTGTGTGTGTGTGTGTGTGTGTGTGTGTGTGTGTGTGTGTGTTCATACTGCAGAAAGGTTGCAATTGCAATTATGGTTTTGCTCCCCTGAAGTGCATAATTGCATGTCGTCATGGCAAGAGATTGTGACTGTTATGATAACAGAAACAAAGTCTTATTATTATGTTCAAAAGTTAATTTTGCTTTCTTTCTTCATCTTCAGTTTAGTTCATATCTCTGCTGCCCCCAGCTGGACAGTAATATATAATGCAGGAAATTAAAATTATTATAATTCACGATTAATCACATCCAGGGTCGGCGCCAGGACATACGGAAGGAGGGGGCCTCGATGCGTCACTGGGAGGGCCTACTATTAATGATTTTTTTTTTTAAGATTAAAAAGCCCGCGCGGGGTTGGGGGGGGGGTTGTGTTTCATAGGCGTAATTTGCGGGATTTTCTCAGGATCGATATATTGTCCCCCACCACTTTTTGAAACATGGCACGGATGCACCAAATACAAATACATAAAACATCTCCAGTTAATTAGCAGAGCATTAATTTAGTTCGCTATTAAATAAGAGATCTAGCGCTAAAATGTTTTGTTTTTGAACTCAAGCTGCGCGCTGGTTGCCGCTGCTATCAGTGTCATGGATACAGTTTCTCTTGTGGCTCGCTCGCGCAGTCTTCACTCGGACACGCTCTTCAATCTATCGCAGTAACGGAGACTCTATTCGTTCGGTGAGATCACAATATAAAATGGACGCAAACGTGTCCCTGCTTGATAAAAACTGTAACCAATGATGAACATATTCGGTTTTTGATGAGACAGAAAAAAAACTATACTGAGGGCGGATTAGAACCCGTAACCTTTCATATGATTGGCAAATAATCTACCACTAGACCACTGAAGAACTCAAAACAAAATCAGCGGATCGATAGATATATTTACGGGTTGCAAAGCTGATTTAATCATGGTAAAACAAAATTAATTTACAAATAGTTATATGTAGTTATAGATAAAATATAAAAAATATATACTTAAGTTAATTATAATGTCAGGAATATATGTATAATGTAATATGTCAGGAATAAAAGGGCACAGTGGTAGCGTGCCTGTTGCCGAATCTCAGCGGCTGAAATCGCGTTCCGAGGTTCCGAGGCAGGGTAGTGCGCTGACTAGAGGTGAGGGGGCACAGTGACCCAGGTGGCCGGGCCAGGCCCCCTGGGGCCCCCTCGTGGCGCCGACCCTGATCACATCTAACATAAACGTTTTTAAATATGTGTCTGTCTGAGTGTGTATAATCAGATTTTATATGTGTATATTTTATAGTGTGTGTGTGTGTGCGTGCGTGCGTGCGTGCGTGTGTGTGTGTGTGTGTGTATATATATACAGTAAATAGACACACACACACATATACACACACACACATATATTATATATTTGCACTTTTATGTTAGATGCGATTTAATCGATTTGACAGCAGCACTAATTGTAATAGTGAATAACTAATAAATAATGAAAGTAATATATCAAAATGAATAAACATGTGAGTTAAATGTTCATGTGAGCTGAATTTAATCATGTTAAATATATTCTTATGTGTTCCACTGGCATTTTAAGTCTTAAATATAATATCACGAATATTGCAAGAGTGATTTTGCTTTTATATATAGTAAGTTACAGCATTTCTGACAGCATTTGGCTGGTTCATTTTTAATATTTGTTTTCAGCACACTGGAATGACTTTATATACTAGTACACAGAACCTGAATGTCTACAGTATCATAAAACATGACTGTAAACATGAATTATTCTCAAGAATATCCAATGAACCATTCATTAGTCCCCTAATTAGTCTCAGCTTTGCCAGTTAGATAAAAAACACACTAGTTTTGCAGTGAAGCAAAAAGTGCAGATTGAAGTACAAATCTTGAACTCTGTGTCACACAAACACACACATGACTTGATCATCAGTTCAGGAGGAGAGGAGATGTCTGCTGGCTTTTAGCGGAGTGTTAAACACAGGGCAGAGGGACAGATATAGTTTTTAATATTGTTTGCGAGGAGATCGTCACCATGACAACATATCTTTGGATGCTGCTCTCTGTACCAGACACATATAAAAACATCATGCACTCATATTGTTTGTATTCATTTCATTCTGGTTGAATCCCCCATGAATAGGTCTTTATTATTATACTTTTTCATGAAACTGTTGTCTGACCAGTGCGATCCACATCTGTATTCATCTGTGTGTGTGTGTTTGTCTGCAGGGATCTTAAAGCTGGAAACATCCTGCTGGGAGAGGACGGGTCAGTGCAAATCGCAGGTGCCAACTTTCTGTTTAACACTACTGCCCATTATAGACCAGAATATAATAATAATAAAAAAAGAAATATTATTACAATTTAAATGAACTATATTTTAAAGCATGATTTATTTGTTATTTATTGTACATTTTGATGAGTGATTTTGTTGTTGTTTATTTTTATTTCTTTAGATTTTGGCGTAAGTGCCTTCTTAGCCACTGGTGGTGACATGACTCGAAATAAAGTGCGGAAGACGTTTGTGGGAACACCATGTTGGATGGCTCCAGAGGTGATGGAGCAAGTAAGTATTTCCACCCTACAACCACTTCCTTTACTCACACACTGCTTATTTAACATCATAAAACGAATGACATGCAAACTCTGATTCAAAGGTCCTGAGATCACATGGAAGATTCAATTAGAATAATGCAAAATAGGCGCATTTCCACTAGCAGTCTCAGGCCGTTGGACCTCACTGTATATGGACTGAATTACACGGACAATTAAAGCTCTTATGAAGTCTAAAGACTTCAATGTGGTGTAAAATTGCCAGTAACTGCTAGCATATGGATGCATCTCTCGTGTTAAACAAACATGTGACTGTTTGTATCCAGGTGAAAGGTTACGACTTCAAAGCAGACATCTGGAGTTTTGGGATCACAGCCATTGAGTTGGCTACAGGCTCCGCTCCTTACCACAAATACCCTCCTATGAAGGTGAGGAGCAGGAGATCAGTCCCTGTGATGACTCTTATGACAGTCATGCATCACTCTAATGAGAAACATGTTGTTTTATAGCATGTTGGGTGTTTCAGAGAGCTCTGTTTCTGTGTGTGTGTGTGTGTGTGTGTGCTGGTGTGTTGGATGTGTTGACCCTGCAGAATGATCCGCCTTGCCTTGAGACTGGAATCACGGACAAAGAGATGGTGAAGAAATACGGGAAATCTTGAGGAAGATGCTCTCGTTGTGTTTGCAGAAGGAGCCAGAGAAAAGGTGCTGAGCAGAGATTGTTCTTGTGGGGTCGTGGGATAAAAATACACTACCATTCAAAAGTTTGGGCTCAGTAAGACTTTTCAAATGTCTTTGTAAATTCCCTTATGCTCAGTAATGCTGTATTTATTTGATTAAAAAAAAATAATACCATAAACATTAATATTGTTAAAAATAAATTTTTTTTTACTGACCCCACACTTTTGAACAGTACTGTTTATATGTAATATTCAGCACGGCAGCCCCACTATCTGCTCAATGTAAAAGAAACAGATTTTATTTGGCTGATATGATTTTAAGCACATTTTAGTCATTTTTTTTAGTGACTGTTAATGTTGATCTTCCCTGATAACACTTTAAGTTACAACAAATATATTTCAATAGTTTTTGCTTTTTAGGCCAACATCATCAGAACTCTTAAAACATAAATTCTTCCAGAAAGCCAAGGTAAGAATCTTACTTTCAGGACATTTGTTTTTGGTTTATTTTATTGTTCCATGTTTTTTATGCAAGTCTTAAAGGGATAGTTGTCGGAGCGATCTGTCATCATTTACTCACCCTCATGTTGTTCCACACTTGTATGACTTTAATGGAACATAGAAGGAAATGTTTTTCATACAACAACGGTTCATAGTGACCACTGTCAAGCTCCAAACAACAAAAAAGCACCAATTATTTAATGACGGTAGAACTTTATTTTACAGTTCTGTTCCCCATGTTCATACTTATGTCAGTAGTTACAATAACTGGGTAATAACTAGGTACTAGCACTGAACCTACACCTAACCTTAACCCCTTGGCCCTGTAGTTACCTTATATTACCCAGCATTTTCTTTGGTAAGTACATACTGTAAAATAAAGGTATGATAGACTTATGATACAGTAGCTTTCACACCATATCTGAATCCTAATGCATACCGACTTCAATTTCATGTTACACAAATTCATTTTAAATGATACTTTTATGGTGCTTTTTATCTTTTCATATCCTTGACGTGGCACAGTACAAGTGTGTAATGATCCTTCAGAAGTCTCCCAAAACCTCATTTCGGGGACAACCTCTTTTGCAAGAAAACGGCATAAAAATAAAGTAAATACAGTGTTTATTTTAATTGTAAAAATGCAGAAAGTTTTCTGTTAGGGTTAGGATATAGCATTTATAACTAGCTGCATACAAATATAACAGAAGACTTTGCAATGTCCTGGTGTGTCTGTGTCGTTGTCTGTGAATGAATACCCCCCATGTAAATGAATCATTATTGAGTTCAGTCCAGCTTTCCTCTCATTACTGGCCCGTCATATCAGTGTCTAAAAGCAGGGATAAGCATCCCAGCATCCTTTTCCAACTGGCTGATAAACTCTCTGCCAAATGGATTTCCCTTTTTACTGTTAGAATCAAGCCAGTTCTCTCCTCTTCCAACGTTGAGTACTCAGATGTTACCGCACATGCCCAGTAGGGGGCTGGAGTTGAATTTGAATTTCAACCTTAATTGGTGGTTATTTGCATAATTTAGAAAAATATTTATCTTACTGTTCCATTTTGTTTGGCAGAATAATGAATTCCTGCAGGAGAAATTATTACATAGAGCACCTACTATTACAGAGAGAGCGAGAAAGGTAAGGAAAGTGTTTAATTATTATTTTGAGTTTTATGATTTTTTACTATGCTCGTTGTGACCTATGTATTTTTACTATATACTGCTCATTTATATACTGTATTATGACGATTTAACCAATTTTATGTGTATTTAAAGCACCACAATCAAAATCATTTCAGGGACAATAAAGAATATCCCAAATCAGTTTGGAAAAAGATATTCAGAATTTCAAATTTTCAAATAATTAAATGCATTCATTTTGATTCTTATTTTTAAATATATAAATATACATTTAATCATTAATTCTAAGTATAATTTAAATATTAATTTCATCTTGTTTTAAATTTTAATTAAAAAAATTGCTCTTCTATACACATGTCTATATGTAATATGTATATGTATATTTGTGTGTGTATGTGTGTAGGTACGGCGAGTTCCTGGCTCCAGTGGGAGACTCCATAAAACAGAAGATGGAGAGTGGGAATGGAGCGATGATGAACTGGATGAGGAGAGCGAGGAGGGCAAAGCTGCTGTTGCTGCCTTACGGGTAAACACACACACACACACACACACACACACACACACACTCGCTCTGCAGTGGTTTAGCACTGGTTGTTTGCACTCTTTGTTTGTCTGTGGTGTTTGTAATGGTGTTGCTGTTGTGGCACCTCTCATCCCTGGGCTCTGTGTTTTTTGTTTGCCGCTAAAGGAGCAGCAGTCGAAGTCGACAAGGCGACAAGTCCGTTTCTCTCAGCCTCTTGAGCTGCCCCCACCCAGGGTTGTTCAGTTTTCCCACTGATACAGATGGCTCACCTTAACAAGGAAGCACACTCAGTCAAACGCACCATTTGGACGTGTAGGAAGTACTAGATAAAGAGGAAGTGAATTTGTTCAGAGAGCATACTATACAGTATCTGCTGATATTCTTATTATCCAGCTTCAAAGACTAAGACAATAAAGATACTAGAGTTCTGGTTGGTTAGGGATGACCGTTGCACCTTTACCTGTCTGTGAAATAATCATGTACAGTATAAAAGCATTCGCTTATTGTGATAACTTTTGTTCTGTATCCCCTGCTCATTATGAACCCATAGCTTATGTGCATTTTGAGATCACAAAAATACTGAAATATCTACTTACACGGCTACTTAAGCTTGACCACTCACTCTAATCTCAATGACTAAACTTGGGTAAAGCTAAAAAAAAGTGTAACCAATTCTAGCTAGAAATAATGTGAACCATTCTTGCTAGAAAAAAAAACAGAGACTGACTGAATAGTGATGTGTGCTTCCTGGACGCCATCTGTATTGTGTTTTTATTTACAACTTTGAAATACTGACCAAATCAATGACCTTTGATAACCAACCAAATTCTGTTTAACAGCCTCATAATGAGACTTCTGCTGATTGAGGCACTAACATGCTATATGGCCACTTCTGGTCACTAAATGATTTTTGGATTCCAGTTTGGTCACTAGTTATATGGCCAAATATCTTTAGATATCATTATATACACTACCGTTTCAAAAGTTTAGGGTTTGTAAAAACATTTTTATTAGTTAAGTATCTTTAAGTTCACTAAGGCTGCATTTATTTGATCAAAATCAAAATCAAAATTTAATTAATTAAAAATACAGTAAAAATAGTAATATTATGATTTTTTTATTTAATTTTTTTATATATTTTAAAATGTAATTTATTCCTGTCATTGCAAAGCTGAAGTTTCAGCAGAATGATTTTGACCTTATAAATGTCTTTACTGACACTTTTTATTAATTGAATGAATTATAGCTGACTACATTCAAAATAAAAAAATACTGACCTAAACATTTAAACGGCAGTTTGAATACATCTCAGTTTAGGTGGAAGTGTTTGTGTTTTTTTTTTTTTTTTTGGTGGTGGGGGGAGAATACTTTGGATGTAGTGCATACTGTTGAATAGAATATTTTATAAGCAGATATTGTGGATATAAACTGGAATTTGGTTGCATATCTCAAAACAATCCCAATAGTCCTTGAATTTTTGAAGGATATTATACAAAAGCTATGAAATGTGTATTTACAATCATAGCAAATGTGTAAAATGAAATACTCAAGAAGGGCCTTAACTCCCTGCTTCATTCCTTACTACAGTGTGTTTAAATCCATCGCTGAATTACAGTAACCCAAACAATTATATATTATTACAGGAGACTTTGACCTTTGACTTTTGTCCATTCTATCTCTCTCACACAGTCACCAAGAGTAAGAGAAGGACTCCAGAATATAGAGGTATGTAAACCATTACTACTATACTAATTCTTAAGATTCCTGCTGTATGTACTATGCATAATTGTGCATTTTTATGTATGCATGAAATATTTAAATGATCTACTGTATTTGGCAAAGTATGTCACTCTGCAGACTACTGTATTCTGCAATGAATTTTGTAAAAAGTAATTAAACATCTGAATATTTAGCTGTATTTGTATTACAGTATTAAGGATTTAAATTTACAATTATTCTTAAATAAAACTGGCTTAAAATGGGTAAAATAACCTTTTTATCACAAGCTCGACGCTACTCACATGCAGTGTATACAATATTCTTTAAACATGTATTGTGTAATAATCCCTGCTGTTTTTTAAGAATAGTGTACACTGCACAGCATCCACTAAACAGTAAACTAGTATTCCATTCCAGACATAATTTATATATTTATAGCGCGATTACTAAATGTTTGTGTGGGTCTCTGCATGTATTTGCAGATATTCCAGCCTTTCAGCAGTCACCTCCAGCCTGAAATACCTCAAGCTGCTGGCCAGGGCCCAGCCAACACTCAACACACTACAACCCCTTCACAGCCTGCGCAGGTACAGTAGCTGTTGTATCAAGCATGTCAACATTCAGTTATTCGGCCATATCAGTTTTTAAATGAAGCTGATGCTCCACCTCACCATCTCTGTCTCTATCTGTAGGCCCCAGTTCCTGGAGCTGATGTCCCCCAGTCCCCCATCAGTTTAGTATTAAGGTTAAGGTAAGTTGTGTTTGCTGTTCTTATGTTTGGAATCATTTATTGATGATGATACAGCATACACTCCTAAAAGTCTGTATTATTAAAAGTGTAAACAGAGCAGATGACTTCTATTTCTCCTCCTGTCCTACAGAAACTTGAAAAAGGAGCTAAATGACATCCGATTTGAGTTCATGCCTGGCAGAGGTAAGAACATAAAGACACATGGTTAGTAGTCTTGCAATAATTGCACTTGAATAAATGCACATAATACACTCTTAAAGGGATATTCCACCCTAAAATGAAAATTCTCTCATCATTTTCTCAGCCCAATGCTGTCCCAGATGTATATGACTTTCGTTCTTCAGATGAACATAAATGAAGACTTTTAGAAAAATAATCCATCTCTGTGAGTCCATATAACGAGTCCCTCAAAGTTGACACTTCAAAAACCACAAAAAAACTTCACATTTTTAGACGGAGTATCCCTTTAATATAGATGTATTCCCAAACTGTCTGATTTTGTTCACAACTGATTGACAGTTGTCACATTTGTCAAGGGCGGTGAACATCTCAATCAGTACGACTTACGACACACTTGGGCAGTTCTTTTGTCCGACGTTTTTTTTGCCTGTAAAAATCAATTCAACACCCTTTTAGAATCAGTTCCTGTTTATCTCAGTGTTTTGCCCTCCAGCAGAAAGGCCCAAGCAAAGCAAGAGCATCATTTTTCTACCCCATCAAATGTCAAAGCCTGCCGCATCTGCGTTTCGTCAGTCACGTTGGGAATTTTCCCGAAATAAAACATTTAGTGACATGCGCATAAGCTGGCCTGTGTGAGAATGTTCTTCTGCCTGAACACGTCTTCATTCTGCTGTCTGTACTAACTACAGTATGTAAGCATGATGTGTGCAGTTAAGTTGTCAGAAGATCTACAACCTTGTCAGTTCAAATATCCAGGATGTTGCAATTTGCCACGCTCAAAGTTTGTTGCTCTAAACGAATATTTTTAAAGTGGAATAAATGCATCACATACTTTTTCTCTGTTTGTAGACACAGCAGATGGGGTTTCTCAGGAACTGGTGTCGGCTGGCTTGGTAGATGGGCGAGATTTAGTTATAGGTAAGGTATTCTTTAAGGAATTAATACTTTCATTGAGCAAGAAGGCATTCAATTGGTCAAAGGTGAAGACATTTATAATGTTACAAAAGATATCTATTTTGAAATAAAGTTGTTTTATTTATCAAAGAATCCTGAAAAAAATTTATCATGGTTTCCACAAAAATATTGAGCAGCTCAATTGTTTTAAACATTAATGATAATAATAATAAATATTTATTGAGCAGAAAAAACGGCATATTAGAATGATTTCTGACTGGAGTAATGATGCTGAAAATTCTGCTTTGCCATCACAGGAATAAAATACATTTTAAAATATAATACAATAGAAATCAGTTATTTTAAATTGTAATATTTTACTATATTGCTGTTTTGACCAAATACAATATATTTGTAATTTTTTACAGATTTTAAAAATATATTTATATATATTTGTTTTTATAATTCCAGTTTTTTATAATAATCAGTTTTTCACTCTAATCGTTATACTTATAATAATTATATTTTAATACTTTATTAGTATATAATTTAATTTAATATCAACTTTTATATTAAAATTTTACTGAAATGAGCATCTGTTTAAACTGCTTGAAAAATGGCGATGTTATGTGTGAAGAAAATAAATTCAACTTCAAATAATAAGGTAAAATACAACTTAAAGTCATAAAAACAATCATGATTTTAGTCCTAAACTTCTGTTTTGTGTCATTTCAGTGGCTGCTAATTTGCAGAAGATAGTTGAAGAGCCTCATTCAAATAAAAATGTCACATTTAGACTGGTAAGTGATTGTTCAGTAAAACCCACTGTGTGTAAAGGCCCGTTCGCATCAAGGACAATAACTATAACAATAAAGATATACTTATAAAAGAATAACAGTGTCCACACCACTATAACTACAACGGCACAGAGAAACGATATAGTTGGAATCACGATTTTTTTCCAGCTGATGAACGATAAAAACCTCGAGGGCCAATCAGAGTTCATCCTGCTTTAAAATGGCGCATCGTCCGCCGGTGTGGACGCTAATATAGTTAGTTCGGTGTGAACGGGCCTTAAATCCTTTAATGGTGTGTTGCAGTAACACGTCATCCGTGTTTTCCAGGCATCTGGTGTTGAAGGCTCTGAGATTCCTGATGATGTCAAACTCTTGGGATTTGCTCAGCTTAGCATTAACTAAACTTTGGCTCTGTGCGTGACCACGACTTGCCTAAAAATGTGAAAACAAACCAACACTACCAACAGAATGACACATTGATATTTTTTCCTCTTTCAATTGCCCTCAAAAAACCACTGTTGCCAAAGAGAAAAGTACCATAGGATTTCAAATGGCCCACAGCAGAGTTGCACAAAGATCAGAATTTGTAGGAATCCTTTAAAATAAAGTTTACGATTGTTTCATCTAAGGATGCAATTATCATAACCAGATATAACCTTTAATGCTCTTTTAATGTTTCTCTTTCTTTTCCTCTTTTTTTTTCTTTCTATGTTTGTTCTATTTTTGCACAACCTGAACTGACACCCAAACAAACTGAAATGTAAAAATGCCTCTAATATAAGTACTGTGTGCATGTGAGGAGAATGGAACTCAAAGAAACATGGTGTTAATAGAGGAAATTTTTGCAGTAGCTATATCATTTTTTTTACTTGTTCTTTTTTTTCTACGCCTTTAAAGAGAAGCAGCTAGCATGTTTTATCAGACCGCTTGCATTATTTACTTGGGTTCATTTAAACCAGCTTGATGAACATTTACAGAATCTGGTTTCGAAATGTCAGAGATTCTGATTCAGCTCAAAAACAACTTTCATTCTCGTCTGTTATATAGATAGAGTCTGTTTCTTCATTACACAATATTCTTTTTTTTCAAATTCAACACAGATTTGCTAAATAAGATTAAATGATCTATTCAGTGTCATTGAGCCTCGACGAACACTCCTAAAAACTGGTTTATTTTGCTGCCTTTTCCTTTGGTGTTGTGTGTGTGTGTGGTGTGTGTGTGTGTGTGTGTGTGTGTGTGTGTGTGTGTGTGTGTGTGTGTGTGTGTGTGTGTGTGTGTGTGTGTGTGTGTGTGTGTGTGTGCGCGCGTCTCAACATGGCACATTTGCAAATATTTCTATCCCACGCTGCTCTAAAAGTTATTGCCTTAATGTTTTTACACATTTGCATCAACCATATCTCTCCTTTTTTTTAGATTTCACATTAATTTGTGCATTTTGGTTTTACATTTTTGACTCTGTCACTTCTTCTAATTTTTTATGAGTTTCTGTCTAAGCGATTTCGATTTTTGAAAAAGGTAGACGTGCGTGAGGTACCTGATGAAACCTGATGTTTGTTTTTTTTCTGTTCTGCTATTGAACTCTTAAGTATTCATGTGTATTTCTGATCTGAATTGAATATGTAAATAATGTAATTTGCCATTGGTTTGATTTTATATGGGAAGCTTCACTCATGGCCTTTGTGTTCTCCATAAATAAGGTGATGGGAGGTGGTGTCGGTTACAAAAGACACATTGTGAGTTTTGTTGGTTTGTCTTATTTGTCTATGAGGGTGCCTATAAATAAATAATCACAGCGGGGTCTTAGGTGGCCTATATTTGCCTGATGTTTCCAGCAGGTCTGTCCTGAACTTCTGAAGTTGTCCTTAGAACTTATTTTAGAGGTTGTTTACTTCACTCAAGAAATCTCATTAAACATATCTCTACCTGTGCAAGAACAGCCTGGAATAATCTTAAGTATCCTAATTATTTTAAAGCAGTGTTTCACCTGATTTTTTCCCCTTTGCCCTTTTCACACACACACACACACCACACACACACACACACACACACACACACACACACACACACACACACACACACACACACACACACACACACACACACACACACACAACACACACAACAACACACACACACACAACACACACATATATATGTATATAATAATAGTGTATATAATAATATTAAATATTTATAAATATTATATATATAATATATTATAACAATATTAATAATTAAATTTTCAGTTTTATTGGAAGATTCAAAGATAAAAGATGTAAAATAAAGCTTTGATAACGCACAAATATTTTCACCTCTGCAATCACAACAAAGCTGTCCACTAAAAATAGGGTGAATTTTTTAAATTGCTTGCTTTTGAAAAGGCGAGTTTTGCTTCAAATAAGGAATTTTGAATATTGAGGTTGCTATGCAGCAGATATATGGTCAACATGATTATGGTATATAACAATAATATCCAATCTTAGTAATATGCGTTTTTTAAAGTTTCACAAATCTCCTGGCTTCTTCTTAATGCAGACCAGTGTTGTAGTACAGGGACAGACCGTTTACTGTAAGCAATAAAAAATGAAAAGCAAAAAAACAGTCAGTTAAAAAAATATATTTTCTTTAGTTTATATTATCTCTTATTTTTATTTAGCTTGTTTTGAATTTTAAGGCATGTTTTAAAATGCTTTAAAATCAATAAAGAATTAACTTTAAAAAATGCCTTAAATGCCTCCTTATTGGTTATATGTTAATGTATTTGCATATGATTCCCACAGAGCTGTATTCATACAAAAAATATATACTTCTATACTGTATATATTCAATACTTGTTTTACAGTATAGAAATACAGCTTAAGAACAAACTAACAATAAATATTTAATTAAAAGGCACACATTCATTACAGGCTACCCTATATTTTTGAAAATATTGAGTAAGTTTTGGACACACAATGGCATTAATCATCCTTATTTTTCTGTGACCTTATTAGTCCAAAGCCTGTCCTGTCACAATCAACTTTTTTCCAGTGTGGCTACTTTGTTAGGCTACATTGTTGTCTAAATATTGTGCTTAACCCTCAAGCATCACAACAGTTTACACATTACCACAATATTAAGACCGCCTTATTAACTAGCAAAAAGGCCCCAGTGTTTAACTGCATTTGCCTCATGATCCAAAGTCCCTCACACACACACACACACACACACACACGACAAGACAGACAGAGAGACACACACTGTCTGCAGGTACTCCTCTCAGAACATTTTAAACATTGGAATCAGCTTATTAACGGCTACTATACCTAATTTAGATCGTACTTTATTATTATGATTATTTCAAGAATTCTGACTGTCCTTCTCGCTGTGAAATAAACAAGTGCTTTATCTTTGATTGTAACAGATAAGTGCGCGCGAGCAGATATGCTGAACTTGTGACAAGACAAGTTTAAAAATTAATTTCTGGGATCCGCGGTGCAGGTGTTTTAAGCGCGAGCCGCCGCTGACGGTGGCCCACAGTGATCATGATAGACTTCGCGCAGATCCTGTCGTCTGTCGGAGAGTTTGGAGCGTTTCAGAAGCGCTTGCTGGTGGCGGTATGCCTCCCCAACATCTTCACCGCTTTCCACATGTTCGGTCAGGTCTTCACCGCCATCAGCTTCCCACACAACTGCAACAGCAGCTGGATCTTACAGCGGGCTCCAAACCTGACAGTGGAGAATCACTGAACCTCACCATCCCTCGGGACAGTAAAGGACAATATGAGAGCTGTAAGATGTTCTCACCTGTTGATCTGGATCTCGATGTCATTGAAGCTTATGGAATAAACGTAACGACATCATGTACCGCTGGATGGGTTTATAAGGCACCAGAAGACAGCAGCACCCTTATAACTGAGGTAGCCTACTGTACTGAACTTTGATATGGATTAGCTACGGTGCATTATTGGGCTTTTTTTTTGCTTTGTAGGCCTTAATTATATTATGTTCATAAATATTTTACTTATAACGCATAGGTAGTCTATAGGATATAGGCCTAGGTCAAATAATTCACTTATTATTCAATGTCTTTCAGAGGAGTTAAAATTACACTAATTTTCTGGTCACAATCAAAGTTCGTCTGGCGCAACCCTTTAAAAAACACGAACAAATATGTGACTGTATTTGTGATGATTAAAGTAAACCTATAAAACTTAATGACAGTGTTTGTTGCCATGGTTACCTCCTCTCTCAAATGCAATTTCTAACTCATAATTTAACTTTTGGTTACGAATTACGAATCGTTTGAAAACTCGTGAAACGTTACTTATGTAAAAACAAGTGCTCTCAAATCGATTAAGCGCACCTAACATAATTTATAAATGTATGTGTGATATAGGCTATATATAGCCTATTTACAAACTACTTTTATGTTCGATGCGATTAATCGCGATTAATTAATTTGCATGCAATGGTAGCTATAGGCTCTTAAAAAAAAAAAGACTGAAAAATAATTATTTCAACTAGCTAGCAAAATGTTCTAAGAACGTTTTGCTAATATTTATATTAAGTTATGGAAATGTTGTTTTTTTCTGAATTTTCTCTCAACTTCTCTCAATGTGTAATAGCAAAATGTGCAGTTTTTTAAAATGTTTAAAACGTTTTTTCTTGGTTATTTGAATGCGAAAGAAACATTCTATTTTATAATTTTGAAAACATTATGGGAATGTTACATTTGAATGTGTTCCTAATATTCTGAAAAATGTTAGCTGAACGTCCTTAGTAGTTGGAACTAAAACGTTTTTAAAAAAAACTTCCATGAACAATGTATAAATAATGTTTTTTGTGCTAACGTTTTGAGAACATTATTGAAGACCAGATACATTTGAATGATCTTTCTTATTAATGTTACTGCAAGAACATTTTGTTCATTACTTGGGAACCTTGCCATAATGTTAGCCAAAGTTCTGAGAACGTTCCCTTAACAGGCTAACGCTTGGCAGATTTTTATTTCATTTGTTAGCATAAAAGCAATTGCTATATAATGCATACATGTATCGTCATAATAGTTTCGTTTTATTGGTTTCATAATTTTTCCTATTAAATTTAGCTTGACATGTTAAATTGGGCCAAATTACTAAATTATCAATAGGCCCATGTCTTTTTTCCTTGACATTAATGGTAAAATCTTCAAAACATTTTGCCATGATTTTAAAGTAGGCTATGTCTTTACAGACACTAACTACCCTTTTATATTATGTTTTAATGTTTGTCAATTACATAAAATTGAAAGGTATTAAAAACTGTAATTAATACATATAATTTTCATTGGCATTTGTTTACTGTCTTTTATCATGTTTTCTTTTCTTATCTTATCATAGTTTGACCTGGTGTGTGAAAATAAGATTTATAATGAGGCATCTCAGTCCATCTACATGGCTGGTCTTCTTATTGGAGCCCTATTGTTTGGGCCAATGGCAGACAAGTACGTGTAGAGTCCAAGCAACATAAGAATGATATAAAACACACAATGATTATTTTGGAGTTTTTCCAACAAAAAAAAAACAAATTTACAGATTATTCAGTTTGTTTAAACAACCCATCAGTAATAAAGGGCCATATTTTGTGTCAAATTGAGTGCTTGCATGACTGTGCTGGTTAACTTGTTTTCTTGTCACAGGTATGGCCGGCGGTTTGTCACGCTGCTCTCCTTGTTCCTGCAGTTTCTGTTCGGGGTGGGAGTAGCATTTTCCCCCAACATCTATGTCTACATAGCCCTCCGCTTTGTGGTCGGCACCACGATATCAGGGATCTCTATGAACACGTTTGTTCTGGGTAACATTTGTGACTCCTTTTAATGCCAGTATATTAAAAAGTCTGAAACTTCATTTAGATAATTTGATAGCATGTAGAAAGCGCATTTACATGCTTTAAAGTCACCATGAATTCAAAATTGAATTGTATTCATTATAATTGATTTATCTTTGCACATAATTATTTTTTACAATTCATGCGTAAATAAATACATAGCCATGAATACATCACAAATTACAACTTCTGTTTCATGCTGACTTTAAACAAATCTCCTGTAACAACAGAAATCGCTATAAAAATGCATATAGAACCTGTTTTTTCATGGTATCTCAAACATGTTTTAGGTACTGAGTGGTGCGGCTCAGCCAAGCGCGCCCTTTTCACCATATTGTCGCACTGCTTTTATGCCATCGGTCTTATGTTGCTGTCTGGTGTGGCCTTTGGGATCCGAAACTGGAGGATTTTACAGCTGGTTCTGTCAGCACCAGTTGGGCTTTTCTGCGTCTATTACTGGTTAGAGTTATTCTATATCAGGGATTCCCAAACTTTTTGCATTCACATATTCTGATGTCGGTCACATGACATGCGAGTATACAAAATCAATATAAATTTTAAATTTTGTATTAAATTATGTTAATTTTTTTTTTCATTTCTGTTTTATTTTCTAATCATTTTCAATGTTTTTGGCAGGATACTCCCTGAGTCTGCCCGATGGCTTCTGACTCAGGGCAAGCAAGACCGAGCCAAGAAAGAGATCCTGAAAGCAGCCCGAATCAATGGCAGGAAGGTGCCCGAAAATCTGCTCGACAAGGTGACCGTTTTCTCTATGTAGATAGCCAAGAGTTATCTGATCTAAGAAAAGAGCTGATAAAAAGATCATATCCACTTCCAGTTGCCTTCTAAAAGACACAGTATCAATCGAAAAGTAGGTCTTTAAAATCTGTACATTTATTGGTTGTTGTTTTTTATATTTGTTTCTACTTGTATATATGCAAATTCGGGCTGCTTATCTTGCCCGGGACACTCCTGTAAACGAGATTTTTAATCTCAATGCATTCTCAGATGGAAGCAGAGAACACAGTAAAAAAAGGCTCCATGCTAGACCTGTTCCGAGTGGATTACCTGAGAAAGAGAGCTCTCATCATGTGCTATATGTGGTGAGTTATGACAGCATTTCCTCATTCAACATAGCCCCTTCGCTATTAAAGCTTTGACAGTTGAGTGCATAAAGTGTCCAATATTCCACACTTTTAATTCATTCATTCATTTTGAATGAACACAGTTAAAGGTACGGTATGCGATCTCCCAGAGTTGTTTGGTTTAACACGGTTGATGTTTGAAATCAACCCAAACAAACCCCTTCCAATTGCTCCGCCTCAATTCACAAACACTTTACAGCCCGGACCTAACCGCCTCACTCCGAGCTGGTCTCGAACCCCAAACACGCGAGGCTAGCGTGCTAACGAGGACGTTAAACACAACATTCTCTAGTCTAGCGTCACTAGCTGGCCTCTGTTACACATGCTTTTCTAATATTACGCGGGTCCTAAAGCTCTTGTCTGATCATAACCCTTCTTTTTCCAGTTATGTTCATCTGAGATTTTTTCTTTTGTAATGTCTCTCAGCCATCTCTCTTTCTACAGTCTTTCTTCAAATCTACATCTTGCTCACTCTCTCCCCCATTATGAGTGGACACGCCCCCTACTGATGATTGGCTACAAGTTTGTTGTGGTACTTACTGCTTACTGCACCTTTGATTAAATGCATCATCCGGATATTTTAAAGTGTACTTTTTCATAGAATGTCATAGAATAGTAGCCTGGCTCCGCCCTCCTACCTACTTCCGCTTAATTTTCATTTTCCTTCAGTACTACGTCTGGGTTTGTGGTATATTCGTGGGTTTTCTCCGGTCAATTTTTTACCGGTCCAATCAGCGAACAGAGGGAGTGGCTGAGAACGATGATGTTGAGGTCGTGTGCTAGTCGTGCGTCACGACCAAACGTCAGCAATTGGTTATGGCAGATTCAGAGTGGTTCTGGTCAGAACCAATAGTTTAAAACTTCAACAGAGTAACCGCCTTCAAGGAAGTTAACGCTTATCAATGGAGAGCGGCCAGACTCTCTGTACAAATGAAATGTACGAGGTAGGACCAACATAAAACGGTCCCACTTTATATTAGGTGTCTTTACTACTACATGTATGTATTAACATTTCAATTAATCATTTGATACAATGCACTTACTGTACTCACGTTTTTTGCATTGAAACTGCATTCATTTACTGCAAACCTCATTATTGTAGGTTTGTGACGAGCCTGGTTTACTATGGAGTCAGCTTGAACGTGGGGAACTTCGGCCTGGACATTTACCTGACTCAACTGATCTTTGGCCTTGCAGAGTTTCCCGCCCGGCTAGCCTGCTTTCCTCTCATCCAGCGCTTTGGAAGGAGGATCTGCCAGAGTGCTGTTCTGCTTCTAGGAGGCACAGCTTGCCTGGTCATTCCTGCTATACCAGGGGGTGAGCCGAGCGAGTCTTATTTTATAATTATAGAAAAAAAAAGTGTTTGGACATTTAAGCCACACCTAAAAATGTCTTTGCATTATACATAAATATCAAAAATATCAAAACACATGGTATTTTTATAAAGAAAAAAAAACTTTGTAACTAAAAATATGTTTGTAATTTGTAAAAAATTATACAATGTACAACAATAGTATTTGAACACTTTTAGATGTCACTTTCAGTAGAAATGTTACTAGAACATATTTATAGGAAAACCAACCAACCTGATGAGAATTCATAAGTATTACTAGGTATTGTACTAGTTGGTGATTTCGTATGAAGTAATACGATTTGACTAGTGCGCAAACTTGCGCTTTGTTGGGAAAACGTCACCATAAAGGTCCACCACTAAACTTAACTCAACAAAAAAACACAAATGAGATCATACTTATTCATGTGAATTTACAACAAATTCACAAAATCATCAAATTCTTAGGAATTGTCACGAGAGGGACAAAAACTGCTGAAATGTTCATGATTTGTAATAGTTGTCGATTTTGTATGAATTCATCTGATTCTAATGAAAACGTACACACTTTAACCTATTTATTTCGCAACTAATTTACCAAATCATAAAATTCTTGTCATAATGAGTTTTCATGAGACCGGGTTGGAAAAGCATTCAAATGACAAGCTTAAACATTCATTAATGTGACAGAAGCATGTTAATACTCTTGATTTCAACTCCGTCTGTTTTTCCCCAGAGTATCCTGTGATTGTGACTGTGATCGCTGTGATCGGGAAGTTCTCCCTCGCTGCCTCTTTCACCATAGTGTATGTGTACACTGCTGAGCTGTACCCAACGGTTGTCAGGTGTGTATGTAAAAGAGAGAAACCTGCATGAACACTCGCTGTTTTCAGTCACTGTTCTCATTCTTAAACTCAATTGTCTAGGCAAAATGGAGTGGGACTGAACTCCATGTGTGCGCGTGTCGCTGGTATTCTAGCTCCTCTGATTGGCTTGTTGAACGTGTATCATCATGCCATTCCAATGGTCATATACGGGTCTCTTCCTTTTGTGGGAGGAGCCCTGACCTTCCTGCTCCCAGAAACACTAAACACCGAACTACAGGACCACACTGACGTTCCCGTGGATGAGAGCATGTGAGGATTCTTTATATTAGTGACATTTCACACATATAAGGATGAAACATCTCTTGCAATTATAAATCATGTAAAAATCACTTAACTTTTGATGCACAAAATTTAATAAAAAATTAAAAGCAGATTTTTTTTTTGTATCTCTCATTTACAGGGGATCAAAGAAAGCCAGCATTGAAAACGGACTGAATCAGGAGCAGGAAATGGCTCTCAGGAGCACAAAATTATGAGATTTATACTGCTATTTAAAAATGTAGTTGATGTTCTTGGGTGTTTTAATAGATTTATTCAATAAGTGTGGATGAGTAAAATTAGACAAACAGGTGTCACTGTTTACTTTTCATGCTGCAAGTATCATGTTTGTAAAGTTTTATTGATAAAAATGAATTTGTACTTTTTTATCACTTCTTTTTGAAAAATAATAATAAACAAAACTGTGATTTATTAATGATTCAACACAAGCAGGAGTGTTTTTCCCAATACTTTTCAGACTGCCATTAACCAAGCCATTAACGAAGACATAATTTGGTAATTTATTTAAAGTTCAGTAATTTAATAATGAAACAGCAGCTAAAAACAATGTACAAATACTCTATTTGATTTTTATCCCAGACATCCATGTTTTTGACACATTTGTTTTAAAATTATTAAGATAGGCTACATAAGTCAGTATGTAAAATATTAGTTTTAATGATCTTTAGATGTCATAAAACACACTAACAAACATAGTGTGTCTCAAACATAACAACATAAACATTTTAGAATAGAGTGATACTGATTTATAGACATAAACTGCTTTGTGAAATCATGTTGTTAATATTAAATCCTTATTTGATTTAAACGTGTTGATGCACAATCGCCAAAGACCAGAACATCGTATTTGCCTACATAAGACCATCTGCTGGTTACGGCCCATATACTTGTTCAGTGGTTTTAAATGACGTCAGTGCCATTCCTCTGTAGCCAACGGTCTTTATGCTGTTGACGGCCGAAGCCCTCGTCATAGTTGCCCTTCCTTCTGAAAAGCTGCTGATAGTGGAAAACACAGTAGAATTCCCCGTAGAGAGGCGCATAGCTTTGAAGGCTAAAACCAAGCAAAACCCATTTTAGTATATTCCTTGCTTATGATCTGAGGCTATAAAAAACACATTAATTTGGTGCATATTTGTAGATTAATAGTTTTAAGCAACAGCTGCAGTGTCAGCAAAGTAGGTTAACAGCTTTAGAGGCAAAGTCTAAAGACTGGTGCAGAACTGCAACTTCAGCGCTGCCTAATAAATGATTTGCTGTGATTTATGGTCTAGTTGCATTATGGTGACAAAGTGATTTCACTAATGTAGGATTATAGATGTTATGTGTTTGTAATGTTTATGTTTTAGCGATGTTCATTATCGGAAATATTCTTACCTCAGTTTCTTTTTGCAGTGCTTGCAGCAGAAACAGGTTTTGTGAAAAATGAGTTTATCAGCTGCCATTCTTTCCATTGGGTAAACTGGTTTCAGACAGGCTGAGCATGTTTCCTGAGCTGCTGGCTGAAACTACAGTCACATAAAAGGGTTAACACACCACTGACTCAGAAGTTGGCATTTAATTCACTTAAGCTATTAGGTTGTGTTTTTTATGCGGGCTTTTGGAAAACACTGGTGTAAATTATGGTGTTTGTACTCTTTCTGTAAAACACAAGCTGTATTTTGTCTTCACAGTGGCAAAGATTAAAAAAAAAAAGGAAGGAAGGAAAAGTTGACACCATCCGCTTAAAAAATTGATGTTCTCGGGCTGAGGTGAAGAAACGTAAAGTCTCACCTACCTGTGTTGAGAACTTGAAATAAATATTTTTCTATTTTTGGAGCTGTGGTCTTTTCCTTCCTTTTTACTATTTGTTTTGTTTTGTGGTTGAGCCCCCTTATTGAGCATTTTGCCCGTTAGATGTGCGCACTTTGTGTTGAATCTTTCTTTGAAATGTAAAATATTTTATTTCTCTGGCATCCCAACAGTTCAAACATCTCTAAATGATTAAATTCTACACACTTTTAAAAAAATAAATGTAACATTACCAACATATTAAATAGAATGCTAAACAGATCATTATTTAATGTACATTTAAATGAAAATATAAAACATTTCAATAGAAATGTTGGTTCTTGAAAACATTGGTTTATATATTTTGATTTATAATCATATTTGAACGTACATGACCTGCTAGGTATTTTAAAATGTTTGTTCAAGAATAAATAATGTTACCATATTTTTAGGGACATATTTCTGTAGATCTTAAAAATGTAGAATTTAAAAAATATTATCATTATAAAAATTTAATGAAGGTCCATCCCTAAACCTACCCCTCAGTGGGACAAAAATCTTACGAAAGCGTGCAAACATACAAATTTGCAACAAATCAAAATAGTTATGAACTGTTGTGAGACTGACATATGAGAACACCTACTGAAATTTAGAATGACACGTTTCTATTACTTTTATTGACAAATATGGCAGAAATTCAAATGATATTGTATTCACAGAAATATCAGAACATGTTTTCTGCATGACTGCAGGAAATATTAGTTTCACAAAAAAAACCCCTGAAATACTAACAATGATCAATACTAACATACATAATAAGGTAACCTACGAAAGATAACCAAGCAAAACAGTACAAAAATGTGTTACATTTAAATGCATTGGCTGTTACATTATTAGATCTTTCATTTATCTGACAACCAAAACTGAAATAAATTTGCCACATTTAGAGTGGGGGATGGTCTTCCCTAATAAAAGGTGTGTTGATTCTTGGGTATGTGACCATTTCAGATGTGGCTGGACTGCTCGTAATAAGCTTTCTAGAAGTTGTCCTTGTTTCCGGTTGGGTTGTCACAACCGTAGAGGTTTTCGAGGAGTAGAACTTGTTGCCGAAGCAGTCCGTCCTCTCGAAGTTCTCTTTGATGGTTTTTGTTCCGATTACTTTCTCTACCTCAGGCATCGTTTGCACTTCCAGCACGCTGACCTGCCGTTGTGGATTCGGGGGGATGGAGGACGCCCCCTTTGTGACAGAACATTGCCTGCGGTCTGAAGGCACACTACAGCAGCACTGAGGCTTGGTCTCTTCTTTTGGTTCTGCTTTCAGGGGACTGATCTGAGGCGACGGCAACTCCGTAGGCTTCCTCGCTGCAGACTGAATGGAAATAAATGAAGGAGATGCTGGTGAGGTTGATCTCTGTTTGGTTGTGGGAATAAAAAGCTCTGGCTTTTTCTGTGCCGGTGACTGCCCAGAAACACTCCTTTCCATCTTGTTTTGAGCTTTTGGGGATTTGCTCGACCCAATACTGATTTTCCTGATATTACCTGAGGGAGGTGAATCTTGTACAGCCACCATTGACTCCCTGAAGAGACCAGAGAGCCCTACAATGTCAGAGTCAGATTTCAGAGTCGAGACTGAGTAAAGAGCCTTTTTAATGGCCTCCTCTATATCCATGAGTCTCGCAAGCGTTTGGTCTTTTAAACGAATGATGTCAGCACCAGCTTTCTCGAGGTCCCCAAAAGCAACCTCCATGGAGGACATCACCTCAGGTTCACTTGGTGCTCCTAGATGTTCCGACTTGACTATTTTCGGCTTGATCTTTTTCGCCCGAGGCACAACCCAATCTGGTACGCTCTCAAAAATGTTTTTAAGCGAGCTCACGTCTACATTGTTGGTGTCGTCTTCGATTTCCTCTACTTTGGAGAGTATGTTTTTCAGTTCCTCTTGCTCTTTCAGCTTGTCGAAGATCTCCATGACAGCCGGCACGTTTCCTTTCATGATTTCATCCATGTGCACCGAGAGTCTCTGCCTTCGCTCATCCTCAGTCTCTCCTCTCCTTTTCTTTTTCCGTCTGACCACTCCACTGACTTGTTGGTCGTCACTTTTATCTTGTTTTTCTTCATGGTTGTTACTATCTACCTTACAGGTATGACATGAGGAGCCATTGTTGTGAGGAGAAGGACTGATTTCCTGTGGCGTTTCAGTTTCCAAAATGGTGGAGTTGTTATTGGTGTTGTCTGTAGTGTTCTTCACATTTTCTTTAGCCATTTTGATTCTTTTAGGTTTCACAGGAGGCACTGAACCACTCTGCTTCACCCCAAAGTTTTGAAGAGTGCCATGAAATCCTGTGGAAGATTCACTGACAATGCTTTCTGGGGAGCTCTTTGGAGGTTCTTCAACAACCTGTACGTCATTTAGCTTTTTGTTTTCAGGACTCTCGGTGTTGGTCATTGATGTATCACTAGGTTCAGGTTCATTGGCATCAGTATGTTGTACACTTATGCAGAGCACATCTTTATGAGCCGCTGGGTCTGGGCTTAGTTTGGGATTTGAAGGTTCTTTAATCTGCTCAGTTGGGGATTTTAAAGAAGTAGTAGGTACTTGGCATTTGTTGAGACGGTGTGCATCAGTTTCAGTACTAAGAGGGTTTGGCTTAATTTTTAAATGATCTGGTTTAGGTGGGATAGCTGGCTTGGGTCCAATAGGAGTTTTCCGATTTTTAACAGGTGTGTCTACGGAGACATGAAGAGGCGAACAAGTCACTGGTTTGTTTTCAAACTGGGTTGTATCAGTTTCCTCACCAAGTGATTTTAAATCCTCTTGTTCAGCTAGTGGTGCAAGAGAATATGTTGATGGATTATTTTCTTTAGTCCTTTTACTTGACTGCTCTACATCTGTCTTTTTGTGTCCTGCAAATCCTTTAGCAGAGTTTCTATAAATCATTGCAGCTCTAAAATCCCCCTTTGAGACATTAAAGTTGGACTTTCCCAAGGAATCAAGAGCTGCCTGTATGCTACCCCTCATAGCGTCATCCTTACTTTCTTCTTCCTTTTGAGTTTCGTAGAACTGTGAGAGCTCTTCTGTCACACTTACATTATTATTGTTCTTCACACGTGTAAACTCATGATTTACTGAACCAAGGTCACAGATTTGTTGGGTTTGGTTGGTCTGGGAAGCAAGTGCTTGTACATTCTGCTGAAGAGCTTTTGCCTCCATTGTGGCCTGATGAAGGTTCATAATTGCTGTTTGTAGATTCACTAACTCCTCATCTTCCACTACATCAACAAGTTCTGCTTGAAGAACAGCTCCATCATCCATGATATCTTGATCTTGGATAATTCTTGGAGTACCCCCAGTGTTAGTGCAAATTTCAGCCTGGTTTGATTCTTCTGTATTATTTTCATTATTTATCATCCTTTCTGTTGGTGACACATTTGACTTGTTTTCTTCTGACTGCGTTTTGAAGCTTAAATTATCTATATTGGTAGTAAAAAGGACTTTGATATTGTTAACATTACCTGGTATAATCTCACAATTTTTTTCTGATTCCCCCATACAAGTACCTAAATCTACATCTGATGATGTTTCCTTCAGCCCTTTTAGATGAAAAAGGTCTCCTTTCTCAATGCAGCTCTGGCATAGCTGCACATCATTAGTTTTGATTGTTTCTACTGCTGAAGATCTTTCTAATGTACTAATATCTGTCTTGAGATCACCCTTTTCAGACTCTGGATCAATCTTTAGACTTGAGGGAATGGATCTACACTCAATTTGACCCAACTCCTTTACCCTTGTACTGTCTTCACTGTGGATAAAAAGAACATAAACTGTTATCTCTCTCATTCCTGTGGTTCCATCTTGTATTAAGACTCCTTTCCTCAAGGACTTCTCTTGACTGAGTAGATCCTCAGTAATCTGTACAACATTGGCAGTCCTGCACTCTCTATCTTGAGTGAACGGAAGTTGGTGAGTGGGAACATCTACTTTCTGAATCTCCACATTGCCCTGACTGTCCTCTTTCAGGAAGGTCACAGTGGGGTTCAGGCTTTTTCCTGGGAGCATCTGAAGCATGATGCCTTTTATGCTTCCAGTCACTATCTCCTCATCATCAATTTCTGGTCTTGTATCTTCTTGTATGAAGTGATAACTTGCTTTCTTGATATGGCCAATTTCATTAGCTTCAAGGATGGTTCCATCAGAATGCATGATACTGAAGTTGCATAAAGAAACTAGAGTTTTCTGCATGTTCTCAAGGATGGTTTCTGAGTCTTCCTTGGATTGCTGATTGATCTTATCAAGTGGAGTTGATTCGAACATCTGAGCTCTATTTTTTACATTTGCCTTCAGCAGTTCTTCCTCTTGGCTATAGCTTTCATTTGTGGGTGAGCTATCTTTTGTGCTCTCCTTGTCATGTAATATTGTTTCAAAGACCTGTTTGGCTCTAGATATACCTATAAATACCTCATTTGTGCCTATGAAATCAGTGATTTCACTGTTATGGTGAATGTTTGATGTTTGCTTTCCATCAGTTTCAGAATCGTTCTTTGGTTTCTGGCTTGATCCACGTTCCTCCACAAAGACAATATTTTTCCTTGGACAGGGGCTTTGACTGTCTCTCAGAATATCCATTGATTGAGCTTCGAACATTCTGCGTGTGGCTTTCACATCCACTCTGATGCTCTGCTCTGATGTCCCTTCCTCTGATTCGTTGAGTTGGGGTTTGTTCTCTTCGCTGAGGAAGTTAGCTGTAGGTTGTTCAAACATACAAACGGTTCTCTTGATTTCGCCCTCTTGAAACTCCTTTTTCATCTGTGGTTTTTGGTTGTGGAAATCCACTGATTTGATATCATGGTTCTCAAACCGCCAGCACCTAGACTGGACATCACTCTGGTATCCAGTGTCTGTGACTGGGTCGATGTTGAGAATATCAGCCATCTCCTTCTCTACCAAACTGTCTACATTTTTCAACTCAGGATAAGTGTGTTTTAGCAGTCGTCTAAGCTCGCATTTCTGTCTGCGTTGGTTCAGAATGGATATTACTTCTCTTGTAGGGGGTGGTGAAGTAAAGGCTCGCTCATACTCATCAACACTGGTTTCCGGATGACGTGTAGATGGATTTGATTCGAGTGCATATGCTATGCGGTTTTGTTCACCTTCAGCCATCTTGGAGTAAAAAAAATGACAACCACATTAGATTATTGTAGCTAATATATTAACATATTATTTCAAATGGTTATGATTCATTTTGAGCAAACACGAATGGTTAAGAAGTTAAACATACCTGCTGAACTGTACGGAAGCCAAACTGCATGCCAAAGAAAACCAGCATTTTGTGCCTAACGTTAATGGTTATTAATTTCAGCAGTCTGAATACAGGCAGTTGAGAACATTATCATTCATGTTAGTATTGTGATTATGCGACCGGTGACCGACAAAGTACGGCAAAGACACTCAGAATAATTATATATTCTGTCCTGCTAGCTAAATGAGTAAATCAAACACTGCAAATTCAACTTTATATGTTGTTAATTTAATTCAGACCCTACACTGTAAAAAAAGTTAACTCATTATTTTGAGTTATCTTTTTGCATGGTTTTTTTTTAGTTTAACTAACTTATTTCGATAAGTTGAGGACAAGAAAACTTAAAATTTCTTGTTGTCTGGACAATCTAGTTAAAAAAATAAGTTGAAATAACTAAATTGCTAAAATATTTTTTACAGTGTATATAACAAAGGGGTCACAACCACAATGTGTTATTTACTGAGTATGCAATTACAGAAAGACACAAACTACAAATGGTGCTAATGTTTTGCCAATGTTTAACACCACTAAATGAGCCAACAATTTTATTTCAAGAATAAAGTGCAAAATATGACATAATCCACTTAATTTCAAATAAAACACATTTATACACAACATTATAATTTATTCCAGAGTTCACATTATGGGTTAGTTTTTACTTTAAATCAAATGAAGAAGCCAAATTAGTTATATCACTAGATTAAAGTACAACTTTAAAACAATTTTTCCTTACCTTGCTTGCTTTTGGCCTTTTTCCAGTTGGAGAAGTGGGATTCTGGTCCTAGAACAAACAAAAATCAAGGAAATGACTAGCGTGTCTGATTAGAAACAGCTAATTCAATTTCAAGTTGAGCTTTTATTTAAAAAAACAACAACTATGAACTGATTTTAATAACTTAATTTAAGAGTTTTTCCAAAGTAGAACATATTATTAATTATATACACACTGTAAAAAAAAAGTGGGTGCCCTAAATTTTTAAGTACAATCAACTTGGACATTTAAGTTGTTTCAACTTAAATTACATTAAATTTGAACTTGTTGCTAAACACTGATAAACGGAAAGCACTTGTACAAGCAGTTAATTTAGCAGCATTTTCTTGCTGCCTTACCCTGTCTCATCCCCCTGGCCCCAAAAGTAGTTACAAGTACTAACTGGTTTCAAGACGTTTCCTGCTGGTTCTGCAGCTGCCACTTTTGACAGATATAGTGCAGACAACGCTTTGACTGAAATAGAGGGTTTCTCCAGTTCGTAGAGAGCCGAGTTGTCTCTGAAGTCTGCGACTGACCTTCTTTTATCCTCTGTAACACAGCAAAAAGATCAGAATCACGATATGATATGGTTATGGTCCAACACTTAACCTGGCAGATGCAGAGAAGCTCGTCCATGCCTTTGTGTCCTCCAGGCTGGACTATTGTAATGCACTCCTCATCGGGATCTCTGGCAAAAGCATCCAGAGACTACAATACATCCAGAACAGTGCTGCCAGGATCCTGATGAGGGTGCGCAAGCATGATCACATCACGCCCATCCTAAAATCCCTTCACTGGCTCCCTGTCCCACTCAGAATTGAATATAAGGTTTCCCTCCTCACCCACCAGTGCATTCATGGACATGCCCCCCTTTACCTACAGGAACTCCTCCAACACCAGAGCTCCTCACGCACTCTCCGGTCTGCAAACACAAACACCCTTTATGTCCCCAGAACCAAACTCTGTAGCATGGGTGATAGGGCCTTTTCATCGGTTGCTCCAAGGCTATGGAATGCCCTCCCTGATCACCTGAGGGCCCCACAGACTATTAATGCTTTTAAACAAAACCTAAAAACATATCTTTTTAAACAAGCTTTTAACTAAACGTATTTTATAGGGACCCCCTCTTAAACTTACTATTGATTTTGAGTTTTAATTATAGTACTATATGGTCTGTAGCACTTTGAGATTGTTAAAATGTAAAGTGCAATACAAATAAAATTTATTATTATTATAATTTATTATTATGGTTATTGTAACTCAAAATCTGATTCCTAATTTCATGAATGAAGGAATGAAATCAAGGTCAACATCTGTGCTTTTACAACCAGACGCACACATCAGGGGGGCAAAGACATTCTGAACAGTCAGATATAAGATTTATTTAAAAAGAAAAGTTTGTCTCTCAGTGGGAGGTGAGCGATTCGTCAGGCATATTGTTTGTTAGTTTTTGTGAGAGACTTAATCTGTGACCCAGCAAGCTTTTAGCAGGGCTTTTAGTTTTAACTGTAAATTATTATAGATCATTTTATCATTTATTCTAATTTGTACCCTTATCTAGACTTTCAGCGAACATAATGACTCCCAAATACTGTAACAATAACAATTTTCTCAATAACAATTTATAATGATTCTAATTTTCATAAACAAACATTATAACCTTTTTTATTTCTTAAGTTCATTAATGTATCACATTTATTTTAATATTTGTATATTTTTAAAGAAAATGCTGAACCCTGCATTGACTTTTATTTTATATGCACAATATTAACTGACATCAAACAGTTCAACTATGCCTACATTAATGATTTTAAAAATAATAATATTAAAGGAATAGTTCCTTTCAAAATGAAAATTCTGTCATCATTTTCTCACTCTCAAGTTGTTTCCAACCTATATGAATTTATTTCTTCTGCTGAACACAAAAGAAGATATTTAGAAGAATGTCGATAACCAAACAGTTGATGGACCCCATTGACTTCCAT